>OZJO01015332.1:0-25665 GCA_900406225.1 Acrobeloides nanus | reverse complement strand
TGCTGTTTAGGCCAAGATCTACAAAATGAGCTATCATATATAGCAAGTTTCGACCAAAAAGTGAAAACATGTTACATGTTTTCAAAAACATGTTACATGTTTTCACCAAATACCCTTTTTCGAATCGCAGAAGACAAAAACAAATTTTCCAACGTCCTGCCAGATCGGTTTGGGTATTATGGGGCTATAATCATTCAAAATATCACTATTTTGACATGGGTTGTGAAGAAAAAATTTTCTTTGAGAACTGGCTGCAAAGTGAACCCCCCCTTTAAATGGAGAGTAAACTTTTGGAACCAATGTTCGAAAGAATTTAAGACGCGTTATCCCTAAGAATCGAGTTCTATGGGGTCCAGGCTTTCGATTTTTCCTGATTTTTCAGGAACTTCCTGATTTCTGGATCAAAAAACTGAAAAATGAAAATTTTTATCAAAAATTTTTTAATTATATTTTCAAGAAAACCTTTTTTTCAAAAATTTTATTAAAAATTAACTAAATTTTTCAAACTTTAAATCAAATTTTTCAAATAGATTAAAAAAACTACCGATCCTGTGATTGCTCATAAATCGTTGAACAGGGCTTTTCAGCAAAAATTGTAATTTTCTGAGCATTTTCAGCTTAAAACAAACATTCCAAAAAATTTTTCGCCTGCAGCGCTGGATTTTTTTAATACAAAGAATTTAACAAAAAAAATTTTTGCACTTGATTTTCCACCAAAAATGAATAAAATTTATTATTTTTTCCTGAAAAATCCTGAAAAATGGACTTTGAAAACTGATTTTTAAATTAAACCGATCGAAAGTTTGACATAAAGGCGTCAAGATAATATTTGTAGCTCATTTAAAACTAATTCCAAAAATCGCCAACTTCAAACGCAATTATCTCGACAACGATAACGATTCAAAATTTACTATAAAAACAAAAAATGCTCCATTTTTCATGAATTTTCCGAATATATATAAATTATGACAAATTTCGCTAATCTAAAGAATTTTCAATTTTTGACCTCCTTCAGTTTTAGCTATGGAAACATTTTTTAGAACCCGATTTAGATCATGAGCGAGGTGTTATTTTGTAGGCTAGATATTCTAGTTTCTCATAATAAAATCAGATCCATGCAGAAAAAATTTTTGGGTATGTCCCCCCCCTCCCCGCCGGCTGCCTGGAACCGCCACTGCCCCTTCAACGTCTCAATTTAAAAAAAAAATTTTTATACTTCGGATCATGAACATTCATGATCTAAAACTGTTACAAGAGGTACAGGACGTGATAAACAAAAATTAAAATTTTTCGTACCATGCGGAACGGGGTACATGTACCCTTTGTACTTTCCTGATAACCAGAAAAATTGTCTGATGACCAAAAGCATTACCTGATTACCAAAGAAACATGCTATGAATGGTTTAATCGGTTTAAATCTGGGAATACAAGTCTAGAAGATAAAGAAGAAAGAAAGCGACCTGTGGAGATTGATATCGAAGCTCTATTGGTGGCAGTGGAGAATGATCAAAGTTTAACGACAAGGATGGAATAGTGACGTCTATTTAGAGCAATTGAATCGCCTTCACGGCGTTCGAAAGTGGGAACAAAATGGGATCGGAGGAAAAAGCATCGAAAAGCATTATTTTTCACCATTTTTGACTATGCCAAACAATTTCTAACCATTTTTGAGCGCGGACAAGAACTTTTTAAAAAAACCAATTTTTTCCTAATTTCATGCCTTGGTCCCCTAAAAAAATCTCGAAAAATCTCAAAAAATTGATTTTTTTAATTTTATTCCAAAATGGTTGGAAATTGTTCGACATAGTCAAAAATGGTGATTCATAACGTTTTTAGTTGAAAAAAAATGAATTTCCTTTAAAAAATATCGAAATAAGGAGAGGTGTATTTGAAAGGTTTTATAATATAACCTGTCTAGAGGTCATTTTAGGGGTCAAAAATTTGAAGTTTTGACCCCTAAAATGACCTCTAGACAGATTATAGTTTTGGTAAAAAAGTTAGATCTAATGTTCTTCTAGCTCGTAGAAAGGTTTTTATGACAAAAGCTCTAAAATAAGAAAATTTATGCACTCTAAAAGCTAAAAATCACTAGAAACGATACTTCAAAGGCGAATAACTTTTTATAGTATCTTCCATTTTTCGGGGTCTTGGTTTCAAAAATTTTCTAAGAGTTTATAGAAAAAGTTACAGAGAGCTTTTTCCATTTAGATTTAAACAGATGGAAAAAATGTCTAGAAAGTTCAAAAAAAATCGAAAATTTTCGATTTTTTCAAAAAAATTAAGCTTTCTATATAAATTTTAAACCAGCTCTCTGTAACTTTTTTTCTAGACATTGTTACGCGCATTTTGGCACCAAAATCTCAAAAAATTCCTTTAACTATAAAAAGTTATCCGCCTCGAAACTTCACAAAAATGACATAAAGTTCAAACGCATGTTAAAAATTTAAGAATTAGGCTTTTCGAAAACTCCTTGTTTTATTTTGTAGATCTCGAGTTGTAGTTTATTTNATTCGCCTCGAAACTTCACAAAAATGACATAAAGTTCAAACGCATGTTAAAAATTTAAGAATTAGGCTTTTCGAAAACTCCTTGTTTTATTTTGTAGATCTCGAGTTGTAGTTTATTTTAGAATCAAACCGTTTCGAAATTCATATAGTTTTCACTGAGTTATGAGGTATCGTATAAGCACAGCCTTTAATGCCCAAAAAATCAAATTTTTACATCGGACCGCACGCCATTCTCGGTAAAACTATTTTTTCTGTATTGCTGGCTTAATAATACAACTATCTGTGTCAGTTTTTACCTTGCCCCCATTTTTTCCCACTTTCGACCACCGTGCGCCTTGAAGCTGCTATCCAATCCAAAAGACCGCGAAAAAAGAACCATATTATCTTTCATCATGATAATGCCAGACCTCATATCGAAGAACGAATTATGAATTCAATCAAAGAGAAGGGATGGGAACTTTTTCCTTATCCATTATATTCTACGGAAGCACTCACCGGTTATCATGTAAACCGTTCGATCTCTAATTGGCAACAGGGAAAAGTTTTTGAAAGTTTGAATGATCTTGTGTCGAATGTAAAAGCATGGATCGCATAAAAAATCGAGAGTTTTTCCGTCGCAGAATAAACTTTCTGCCACATAAATGGGAAGCCGCTATTGAAGCGAATGGGACTATCCACCGGAAGAATAATTTTATTTGTTTACTTTTATTTTTGCTCTTGTTTTGAATAGAAATCTTTGCTATTGCGAATAATTATGCACCAACCTAATATTTAGGATTTATTTTTTTAGATCGCTCGAAATACCCCTATAGAGTTAATTTTGTGATTTAAAAGCATCAATATTTAAGAAAAATGAAAACAAGTTGAATTTTGGTTCGGAAAAATCTATTTGTTGTTATATCATACTTTGTTGCTTTGTGTTANAAATACCCCTATAGAGTTAATTTTGTGATTTAAAAGCATCAATATTTAAGAAAAATGAAAACAAGTTGAATTTTGGTTCGGAAAAATCTATTTGTTGTTATATCATACTTTGTTGCTTTGTGTTAATTTTTGTTTTGATAAACTTGAAAGGTGTTTTCTTATATTGCACATGTTTTGATAATGGTTGGATAATGATTCAACGAAATTGATAAAATTGTAATCGAAATATTTCAAGCATCAATAATAATAAAAACCGAAATTTGTTGTTTTCAAACAATTTTTCCTAATTCTTATCTATGAAACACACTGGGTGTGCCTTGTTGGATTATTTTTATCAATAAAATGAACTTAATGATTATTAGCTTTGTCGAAGGATCAAATCATTTTGCCTTCCGTTTAATTATTTTTAGTGGGCAAGAATGCTGATACACTTTTTGTGGCCTGTTTTATTCTTTCATTCTGCATTTTCCTACTACTCCATCGAAGATGCTAATCCTAAGGCTATATCGAATGATACCACAAATGCTGTAGCACATCAAAACGTTCTAGCTATGCTTGATGCGTTCAATAGTGCTAATACTGATCCAAGCCCAGCAAACAGAGTTGTTCTTTTGCCAGCTGGGAAGACATTTTATTTCTTCAATGTAACAGTAACTGGTGTGAGTAACATGACACTAAGGATTGAAGGAACTTTTGCCATATCCAATAATATTACGGAATGGGAAAGGATTTTGCAAATGCCCAAACATATAAATGATGAAGATCATCCGTCAGGGTTATTGATTGAGGTAACCTTTTCAGCATTCAAAAAGAAAAGACAATAGAGGTCCCAGAAACAAGATCTTTCTCCGAGCAGCCCACAAATGGCCCAGGGGGCACCACGCCCGAATCATATGGTCCTAACCCCATGGACTCTAGGGTCCATCGCCGCTGGTACAGGACCAAGGAATCTTCGAAACTGGATCCCTTGGATGTCTTTAGGTTCAGAGGACCAAATCCCATGAAATCCAAGGGCACTTACGTCCTGGACCTCAGGCCATAGGATCCGTGGGGATCGAATCCAAATGGGGCTTCAGGTCTTGACACATATCCGAGACCCAGAACCTGTTGGATTTACGTGCTCCTGAACCCATTTTCGGACTCTGCCCTCAGGGTACATCTTCGTGCATATACAAAAATAAGAGTCTATATACTGAAATAACAGGAAATGGTATTTGTCATATAAATTTTAGTACTCTACCAATATCGAAGTAACCGGAAATGTCATTGGTATCCTCGATGGCCAAGGTCATGATTGGTGGGATTACTTTTACAAGGGAACAGACAACCGCCCATTTCTCTTTCGCATGAAACACTCAAAAAATGTTGAAATCCACCAAATCCACTTGAGGAACTCACCTTTTTGGAACATAGATTTTGTCGACATGGATACAGTGCACATACATGACATGGATGTCTATGTCGACTGGCCAGCACAACATGCGTATGCAAAGAAATATGGCGCATGGGATGCCGCTACGGATCAACCATATCCGGCGAACACCGATGGGATGGATTTGAGAGGGAAGAATTTCTTAGTCGAAAACGTTAAAATCGAAAGTGGGGACGATGCAGTGGCAATCAAACCTACCAATTCTTATGGAAATGAGCAAAATTGTAGTGTTACCGGTGTGTGTAAGAATGCGGTTGTCGGAAATATATATTCAAATTGTAGTCAGGATATGATCATCAGAAATGTTATAGTAGGTTTATATACAGTCAAACTTGTTTTATGACACCCGCCGAGGGACATAACGACCACGCAGGGATGCCAGCGAGAACATTTGGTATATAAAGAAATCGACTTGTTATATATACCAAATTTTCCCGCCAGCATCCCTGCGTGGTCGCTGTCATAAACGGAGGTTTGACTGTAGATAGAAAATTTATTCGTTTGTGTTTTAGACAATTCATACAGTTGGGTTGGCTGTCGGCTCGATTCCTCCGGATGTAGGGATGAACTGTATAAAGAATATACTGTTTGAAAATATTCAACATACACTTACGCCGTATAGAGGGTTTTATATAAAAACGAATCCTGGAAACGAAGGGACTGGTGTTGTCGATAACATCACTGTTAGGTAGGTTTTTACTAGACTGTAGGTTTGAAGCAAAAGAGTAGCAAAAGGATATGTGTCGGGCCTAGACTGGGTTTGTCAGGGTTCTATCTTGTCCTGTCCTACTCTGAGCTTTTTGAGCAAAGACCGTAACACATAGTGAATGTCCGTGTTAGCTACGCGTATGGACATTACTGAGTATTTTATACAAAAAATCTTTTTAGAAACATGTTTGCTAACGGTACCCAAGACACTTTCCTTTATATCGGCCCACAACAACAACAAATACCTGGTACGAACGGCACCGGTTGCAGTTCAAAATGGCCATATGAATCCAACGAATGCGCCACTCAACCTCTGGTCAACATCACCAATGTTTACATCGAAAATGCCCTTGCATACAATTCACATCACATGCCTGGGCTAATATGGTGCGATCCAACGAACAAATGCAAAAATATTTCTTTGGTGAATGTACAAAATACCGGCAACTTTTCTTTCATGCCGACGTTTTATTGTCAAAATGTTGAAGTCACACAATATAATACGAATGGGGTAGCTGATTCGTGTTTAGGGATGATATCAACCGACACTAAATCTAGCGCTACGATCATAGGAAACCAAATGGTTGTATCCATTACTCTCTTATGCTTATTATTATGGATGGTGGACTTATAGGAAAAACACTCTACAAAAAACATAGTCTACCTTATGTTAAAAATTACGGCGTTATAACTTTTGTTATGTCATCATAAAACTATAACTTTTGTTTCAAAAAATAGCTGTTAAAAGGACATCGATGATAGATCCGACCACAATTTTTTATTTATCGCTCACCGATTACCGGCTTGACAAAGGTTTCACGAAAAGCGATGTTCTGCAAAGCTGTTCCTTAGATCATGAGAAACAACTGTGAAGACCATTACTTTTTATGAAAACCTTTTCATAGTGAAAAAAATCGATTGATAATCCTTAACCGATGGTCCGTAACCGTAACCAAATGCCTAGCGCCGAAAAAAGGCATTTGAAAAATGTGACATAACTCAATCTATTTGTACATCTTTATTCATAAAACACATGTTATAATACATTTTCAAAGAGTTATAATACAATCTCAATACAAAAAGATACAATAGCCTAAGTTTGCAGATTGGTCCTTTCGGGCTCATTTCCAATGCTACTTTCAACTCTCAGTCCATGCTGCGGCAATCCACATGGTCTTCGCAGCAAGTCAGGGAGAAAATACCTCTGGCCGTTGTAGATTACCTCACCAGTGATCGTTTCTGGGGTCTTTAAAAGGAAATTATACTGCTCCAAATAATTATAACAACATTCCGAATTTTGTGAGTTCATAAAGAGCTCTCAAATATTTCGGGCAAAAATTGTGTGAATTACAGACAAAAATCTCTAGATTATGGCCGGGAACCATAAAATTGTTTTCGGATCTTTAAATCGATTTCAGATGAGTAATGACCAAAAAAAGCAAAATGACACCCCGGCTGCGCCTGAGGTCCTAATTTAAAAAATCGAAAATTTTTTTTTGAGCAAAAACATTTGGCTGGAGCTGAAAGTCGAACTATGTAATAGAACAGCCGTAGGCTTCGCCACTGCACCAAAGAGCCATGTAACCTAATGCAAATAAAATTCAACCTTGCCCCAAAGGAAAACCCTTAAAAATAGGCCATTTTGGACCCAAAACCCCCCAAAAAAGTTCGACGACACTTTTTTTTTGCTTTTTTTGGTCATTACTCATCAAGACAAGTTGATTTGAGTCGGTTTTGGAAAAATCGAGAACATTACCTTAAACTATATATTACTCTTTTTATGCTAAAATAAGCGTTTTTAAACTCAGCCAAAATCTTTGGCTGAGTTTTGGCTAAATTTTGGCTGAGTGAAAAAACAGTATATTTTTGTATAAAAACTCATAAAATCGTTTTATTGTTCATTTATGATACTTTTGTGCACAAAATTTTTATTTTTACGCATAACAAATTTTTTCGATTTTGACTGAACAGCCAAATTTGGCTTTTTTGCGAACTATGGCTTGTCCCAAAAAGTGATTCTCATTTTTGCGAACAAAGTTCGTTTCAATGTTAATTATGTATTGTTATTTGGCAGTTAGTTGTAATCTCAAAAGGAAAAACTTTTTTTCTACGACTTTTTAAATTTTCCCCCCGCTGAGGATTGAAAATTTAGGCATTTTGGCACATCTTTAAAAAAATTTCAAACGTTTCTCAATTAATAGCGCCATCGATTTTAATTTTTGTATTTTTATTTTTCTCTTTATTATAGCTTTGTTCTTATTTTATTTTAAAAGGCACATCGAAAATAGACTGCTTGGCTCATTTGTTTTGCTCTCGCTTCCTATGCAGAAGGCTCAGGTTCGACTCCTAACTGAAGCAATTTGTTTTTGCGTGTTTTATTATAGTAATCAAGGTGTTGACTCAAATTTCATGGTTTTTGTTGATTTTCTAATTTTTCTCAAAGTTTTATGACTAAATGCCAAAACAAAAAATGTTATTACAATTGCCATACATGCTTTAAAAAAGTTATTTTGGAGTAGATCGAACTTTTCAAAAACTCATGAAAGTCTCTAAATATAATCGAAGATGTTATTTCTAGTGTTGTGCCATAGAGAAATTCCCATTCTGGACGATAAACATTTGCAAATTCTATCATATTTTAGAAAAAAGCTGTAAAAAATGACGATTTTTCTGAAGAAACGGAGAAACTGAATTGAATTCGAAAATACTAAGAAATTATAAAGAGTTATTATAGGAAAGAAGTTAAAATGAATTTTTTGACAGGTGATTTTTTCTTTAAAAATTGATTACGCCAACGCCCGATTAACATGTATAACACATGCAACGCTTAGTTGTAAGGATGGGCTGTGGTATGTAATGCGGGGGGAGGGAGGAAACACGGGTGTGTTTTGGAGACTCCACTTAAGGGCCACTTCTCAAGTCTCAGATTTTTTCTGGTCATTTCTACAAATGACCACAGTTTCTGGCGCCATTTTTTGTGGCGAGTCCGAATTTCGCAAAACTAATATAAGTTTGTCGCCAAGAAACCATAGAAAAAACAACATTTTGTCCTTAAAGTATCAGGCCATTCAGTTACAATCATATGAAAAAATGATTCGGAAACAACTTTGCTAATTTTAGTTTGCGTAAAAAATATTTTCTCTTATCAAAAATGCAAAATAAGCTTAAATTTTTGTATATTGAAACGAAAACCCTTAATGAATTTAAACTTATTTTGCATTTTTGATCGGAGAAAATAATTTTTTTTCGCAAACTTCAATTTGATTTGTTCATCATATTTGGTAGGACTATTCTCATTTTCTTTATTCTTATATTGTTTTGCGAAATTCGGACTCACCACAAAAAATGGCGTCAGAAACTGTGGTCGCTCGTAGAAAATAAGCAGATGTCAGTTGGTGACATAAAATCTCTTGGTGACGTAGATTTATGTCACCAACTGCCATCTGCCCTAGAAAATGACCAGAAAAAACCTGAAATTTGAGAAATGTCCCCAATGTCCCAAATGGCGTCCCCAAGGTAAATGAGACCCCTTTAAGAGCTATATATAGTCCAAAAATTTTTTCGCGCATTTTTAGGTAGTTTTTGACAATTTTTAGGTCAAAATTTAGCATTTTTTCAGTAATTTTTGAGGACCGAAAAAATTTATTGGGTGCGTTCCCCCCCCCCTTGCCGGCTGCCTGGAGCCGCCACTGCCCCTTCAACGTCTCAATTTTCAAAAATTTTTTTTGTGCTTCGGATCATAAACATTCATGATCTAAAACCGTTACAAGAGGTACAGGACGTGTTAAAAAACATTTAAATTTTGTCAATTTTTAAATTTTTGTCAAAATTTTTAGTTTTCTTTACCAACAAATTTTGAACTTTACTTATTTTATCCGACCCCTCGAACTTCCAACTTTACTTTACTTGGCACCCTCGAGTAAAGTACTTTACTTTATCCGAAAAGTATAGTAAAGTAAAGTGGTTGTAAAAGTAAGGTAAAGTAAAAAGTTCTTTAGATTAGCGAAATTTGCCATATAATTTATATATGTTCGGAAAATTCATGAAAAATGGAGCATTTTTTGTTTTACAGTAAATTCTGAATCGTTATCGTTGTTGAGATAATCGCGTTTGAAGTTGGCGATGTTTGAAATTAGTTTCCCGCCAAAACCCTGATTTTAAATTTTGGCGGGAAATTAAAAACTAATTCCAAAAATAGCCAACTTCAAACGCGATTATCTCGACAACGATTCAGAATTTTTTCAGAATTTACTGTAAAAACAAAAAATGCTCCATTTTTCATGAATTTTCCGAGTATATATAATTATGGCAAATTTCGCTAATCTAAAGAACAGATCGAAAAAAGGACTTCAAATTCGTGTTCAGCGATCTCAAAAACGGGGGTTTACGTTGGTTTCAATGAAAGTGAAAAAACTTTTTTACTGTGACCTCCGTTATATTAAACTGTTTCGAAAAGTCAAGATATCGTCTCTTATGTGGGCGCCGACGTAATAAATTTTAAGAAAAAATCACCTGTCAAAAAATTCATTTTAATTTCTTTTCTTAACAACGCTTTATAATTTCTTAGTCTTTTGAAAGTCATTTAGTTTCTCCGTTTCTTCAGAAAAATCTATTTTTACAATTTTTTCTAAAATATGATAGACTTTGCAAATATTTATCGTCCAGAATGGGAATTTCTCTATGGTACAACAATAGAAATAACATCTTCGATCGGCATAATTATATTCCCATTTGCCACTTTCGTTGTATTATACAAATCTACGCCAGCTATGGGGACCTACAAATGGATGATATTAAACACCATGCTCTGGAGCTTTCTATTCGATTTGATATTGTGCATGTACAAACCAATCTCTCTATTCCCCTTTTATATGGGAATGGCTACAGGGCCGACGAAAAGTTTCGGTTCATATGGAGGATTTGTTCAACTCGAAGCCACTATTTTTATATACAATCATAACGCGTTCAGCTTGTTCATATGTTTATTATATAGGTATTCAAACGCCTTACCTATAGATGAAAATTATTTATTCGGTAAAACATGGCATATTGTGGCGCTTTTGGGGCTTGGATATGCTGGTGTGATCTTACATACTTGTTTAATTATTTTAAGTCGAGTTGATCCTGAAGTTTTAAAAGAAATTTTAAAAAATGAGGTAAAATTTAAAGGGGTGAATATATACAGTTGAATTTTAGAGACCATCGAATTTTTTTGCCGACACCCCACAAGTGGGTGGTATGTATTTTCGGGGTGTTCCCTATATGAATGCCTCCACTAATACGTTCGAACGACCCCCGAACGGACTTTAGTTCACTAATAACTTCATTAATTGCGTTCAGACGCGTTCGGAAACATCACTAATATGCGTTCGGGTGTGTTCGGATGCTTTCGGAAATGTTCGGATGCGTTCGGGCACTCGTCCGAAAATTTCCGAACGCGTCGGAACGTTTTCGAACGCCTATTAGTGATGTGTCTGAACGTGTCCGAACGGAATTAGTGATGTTATTATTGATAATTTAGTGAAGTCAAAAATTTCCGAACGAATTAGTGGCGGCCCTGAAGGGATCGGGATTCGGGGCGGTCTTTCGTAGCCTATATCGCTTTTTAATGCCATTCGCTAGTTCAATTGGCAAAGAGGTGAGTCGTGAAAAACAAAAACGTTCATGTGCTCATTCCATAGCAACAGCATTTCGTAAGCAGTCTAGTGGGCTATAAAATACAAAAATACTATCAAAAAAATTGCGGGGGTATCTAACGGAAAGCTAGGAAATAGACCGAGCGGCGACTCCTGAGGGCGTGTTTCTGATCTGCGAACTGGTGCGCAATAACTGCAACATTACCAATTTAAATTTAGACAACAAATGTCAACCACGAATATATCAATTCACTGCCCATTTTTGGGTACGATACCATAATCAACCCGTTCATTATGGTTTTCCTTATTACCATACTATTTTCGGCATGTCTTGTCTTTATAATATCGGCATTTTTTTCCGTCACCATGTACAGAATCCTCAGCGCAGGTGCTTCAAGATTCTCGCCGACGACTTTAAAACTCCAATGGATGTTTTATAAAGCTCTGTTGTTAAGTCTACTTTCTTTTCTCGTATTCTTAATTAGTCCCATTTTCTTCTTGGCCTTTATATATCTAACTGGTCTGTTCGGAAAATACTCTACCCCGTTGTTATTATTTTTCTTTGTACTTTTAACATTACATTCAATAAGCGACTATATAATTTTGATGTATTTCATTAAACCTTATCGTGAGTTTTGTAAAAGCTGCTTTCGGGCTATTTATTTAAAGCTAATGAGAAAAAATAACCAGAATGTGATTCAAGTGGTACCATCGAGTGTTAATATTAATAATAGTGGGTTGGTGCATAATTAATGCTGATTTTGTGCTGTTATATTTTATTTAAATAAATAATCGTAAAACCAATGAAAAAACATAATTAAGTGATCATTCTGGAGGATAACCACCATCCGCTTCAATTGCTACTTCCCCTTAGTGTGGCAGTTGGTCAATTCCTCAGGCAAAGAAGTGGCGATTCTTGGAGGCAATCCACACGTTGACGTCAGCAATAAGTTCATCCAAATCGTTCAAGTGTCCCGTCTTCAAATGTCCGTCCTCAAATGTCCCGTCCTCAATTGTCCCAGTTTCAAAAATACGTTCTCAAAAGTCCTGTCCTCAAATGGCTGCCCTCAAATAGCATCCTCAAATGTCTCAAGTGCTCGTCCTCAACTGTCGCCACGCTGGATACATAAAGTTTTATTGGATACCTATAGTCGATAGCACCGAAAATTTTTTTGAAAAGCTAAAAAAACTTTAGGGAGCAACCGCTTCTCTGCTTGATACTAGTCTTTTTATATTCGGTTCAATAAATAGCTTTTTTTATTTAATAAAAAAATCAATGGTTCTAAAAAGATACCAAAAAAATATCATAATGTTCACAAGTAAAAGATATAAAAAATATAGTGTTCTTTTGTAAATATAGTATGGTGTGAAGTAGGGTTGGTGAGATTGAGATTTTTAATTGATATTGAGATTTTTTTAAATCCAAATTGAGATTTTTGAAAATTGAGATCCAAATTGGGATCTCAATTTGAGATTTTTTTAAGCAACATAAAACATAATTTTTTCAAAATTTTTTTATAAATTTTTTTTCAAATCGCTTCAAAAATGGTTGGAAATTGTTTGGGCTAATCAAAAACGGTAAAATATGAAGTCACTAGGATGGTACACACCTTAAAAATTGAAATTTAACGAATTTATCACACGGATTTATGCGAATTTTTTTCTCTTATAAAATCTTTTAATAAATTGGTGTGAAAAATTCGTCAAAATCTGTGAGGTATGTACCGTCCTAGTGCGAATATGAAGTTATATATATTTTAATGTAAACGATGATGAAATGGGAATAAGAAAGAAATGAGAACTTATTTCATTTCTTTCTTATCAGCAGATGTGATAGGTTTTTGAGATTTTTTAATAGCCTTTTTATGTTAAATGAGGGGATTGGGTGTGGTAGGGCTCCTCTTCTATGCTATTACAGGAACTACAGCTGGCTCGCTTCTTGTTGCTTAATCGATCAGAAGCTAGTAGTATCTTGGTCTACCTATACCTTATTACCTTACTGGATTCCAACACTATGTGATTCCCATCCGGCTCCGTTTTCAGGCCACTCCTACACTTCACTCGCAGGGCTTGTGAGTGACACGCAGTCGACACTTTCAGGGCTAAAATTCACTCGCATGATGGTTTTTCGAAGGCTTCATATAGTGAAGACTTCAAAAAACCATCATGCGAGTAAATTTTAGCCCTGAAAGGGTCTATTGCGTGTCACTTGCAATCTCTGCGAGTGAAGTGTAGGAGGGGCCTCAAAAAGTTCATATATTTATAATAATAAAAACTGTTTATATAGTGAATTTGATTATTCTCTTTCACAAATTTCTCATAGGCACTACAGCTGGCTCGCTTCTTATTCTAGCTGTTCTATGTTGATTACTGTGCGCGATGGCCGAAACAATATTCGAGCTATTCTTCTTCCCAAAAATTTCTCGTAGTTTCTCCTTGGCTAGAGATGTATACGTGAAAACTACAATCGCATGAATTGTGTTGAGCAATAGTCCGGCCCAAGTTTGTCCAAACATAATGAAGTATGCCATATTTCCTTCTGGGTGAAAATCGAACCAATTCATGGCATTGAAAGCTAAGTTCTCGAGTTCAAACGTTAGGCATATCAAAACACTCTACAAAAAACGACTTTCATAAAGTTGACAGAAAAGGTTGACACGATAAAGTTGACATGAATAAAGTTGACAAGATAACGTTGAGAACACGAGATACGACTTCTATTTTGTCCATATGACCTAATTCGTCGTGGAAAAATTCCTATCGTGTCAACTTTATCGTGTAAAAGTCGTTTCGTGTCAACTTTGTGAACGCCCAAAAAACATAGTCTATTTTACGGTAAAGATTACCTGAATTAAGATATTGATCTCATTTTTGGATTTTGTTTGAGGAACAGTCAACTTTTTGTGAAAATAGATGAAATAAGTGACGTTAAACTTAATTTCTATAAAAATTATAATATAGGTGAAAACCATAGCCGGTGGTAAATAATTTGCTGTTATTTCCAAGATCTAAAACTTGATGAAAAACTGAACTAAAGATGAAAAATGTTTACAATCCATATAATCCGTATACTCAAATAATCTTTGGTTTCTTCATTGCAGTTATTAACCAAATGGAAGCCTAATTTAGGTTATTGCGTCAAAATGATCAAGATTACCTTCTGTTGTAAAAGTTTTCCGACATCCGAGTAGATTGAAAGAAACAGTTAAGCCTATAACAAATACCCATATACAAGAGATTATGCTAAAAATATAGATAAACATCTATAAATGTCGAAAGCGTTATTTATAGTTCTGTCGTATCACAGCATTTTTGTGTCGTACGCGTCGTACGACAGCGTTTATAGTTCGACCGTACGACACGTCGCGACACGACGGAAGTATAAACCCCGCCGAAGTACTTACATATAAAGACGTTGGATACTAAATAACGGTAGGGCAGGTTTTATGATAAAGACACATAACCGATTTAAGGTTAACAATGTACAAAAAAACACAAAACAGTTGTAATATACGGTGTCCAATGCCATAATGTAAGCAAGAGTTGTATCGCTATAAATAGGTGCACCGGCAAAAGTTGTGGGGATAGCAACAATAAGTTGGGTGGAAATCAGGCTTATAAAATCGCAAATTAACATTTGGAAAGATATGATAAAGAATGGCATGCGGGAGAATTGTTTTCGGCCCTAAATAAGATCGACATGATAGACCAATTGAATGTTAACGATGTTTGGAGCTAGTTCCCTTTGGGGCACCACCAGCGTGTTTTTTTATGTTTTTGAGGATTCCTCCGGAAGTATAGAGTCAATCCTGGTAGTTTTGGTGTCGTTAGAAAGCTGGATCTCATAGCAATCGAATGACATTTTTTTCATTTTCTGCTTCTCTTTTCCTATACATTTTCAAGAGGGATGATGGATGCACAGCCCACAACAGGAGTTACTCCTAAATTACTGGAACTTTTTTCGCATGCCCAGCGCCCCGAAGCCGGGGGATTCCACATGCCCAAGGCTTCGGAAACCGAACTTAGACACTCCGGGCCCAACAATGCTTAACCTGCAAGATCGAACGGTCCGGCGGCATATCGAGAGAACTATGTTTCCTGGCACCAAAATCATGTCATAACTCCTGGTTGAGGAGTTATTGCATAATTAACTCCTTAACTAGAAAAAAACTGACATTTTTTACTAATTATGCAATAACTCCTCAACCAGAAAGAGTTATGGCATAATTTTGGTGCCATTCGATTGCTATGAAATCCAACTTTCTAATGACATCAGAACTATCAGAATTGGCTTTGTACTTCCGGAAAAATCCTCAAAAACATTTAAAAAAACACGCTGATGGTGCCCCCAATGGGAACTAGCTCCCGATGTTTTCCTATTTTTGTTAATTTAAAACCCCCAGAAAAGTTTGCGAGCATAGTCCTAATTTTACAGACGTTTGATCTGTAAATTTCCTATAAACTTGCCTTGAAAATGACGATGAGAAGTAGAATATTTGCAGATAATGAAATTAAAGTTAAGATTAAGTAAGAAATGGCTCCAAATAAACGAACCCATGATTCAACTTCATAGGATTTGGGCATTCCTTCAATTTTTTGAGACTTTCTGTTATGCAGATTATAGCTGAAATTATTTTAGTGAATAATGTGAGTATAACACTTAATAAGTTTCACGCAGACCTCCCCCGGGGCTGCACACCGTTTGGTTTATAGTCAATTGTTGTATTCACCCACCCGAGGGTTTTCACGGTTGTCTCTTTTCAGATAAGTCATATCAGAAAAATTGTAAGTTAAAAGTGTGATTAATTTTCAAGAAATTCTCAATTAAACAGAAAAAACGTTTCATAATTCATAAAAATCTATTAAAGGACCAGTACAGTCAATTACAACCATATGAAAAAATGATATATTCGGAAAGATCATGAAAAATGGAGCATTTGTTGTTTTTACGACATGTTCTGAAAAAACGAAAAATTGGATAGAAATTGAAAAAAATATATATGGCATTTCCAGAGCACCGAAGGTGCTCGGTCCCCAGGTTCTATTTTAGGATAAATAATGATATATGAAACTGAAACATATTAACAAGAATGAAATAATGTGTTCCAATCGGCCTTTTATTTCACAGCCTATTGAATTTATATTTTTATTGTTTCTTCATGCGTATAACAAAATGTAGCTTGATGATTATTTTTTTAACATTTTAGGCGGGATTTATACTTCCGCCGCGTCGTGGCGGAAGTATTTTTTTGTTTTGTTTGTCACACTAACTTTTGTACAAACTACACACGCTTGAAAGGCGGCCGGCAGGCCGCCTTTCAAGCTTGTTTATTCTAGTACAACAGAATCTAGAACAAAAAAGTATTTTTCTAGTACAACTAAATCTATTACAAAAAAGCAAACTAGTACAAAAAAAGTAAATCTAGTACAAGAAAAAGTCACACCCAAGGGAAGGTCACTTCTCAACATTCGCTTTCCCAACAATTTTTCGATTTAGAGTTATCAAAAATGAAAAAATGGCAAAAAATCACGAAAATTCCATTTTTTTGGGATACCCTGTAGTATGATAAAAAAAACACTTTATCACATTTAAAATTCTCATCGACTTGAAGAGATTACTTGAACAGTTGTTACTTCCACAGCTTGATTTGAACGTGCGAAGTATTTTCCGAATAATGCTTCTCGTATACATCGACTAGAAATTAATAGCATCCAAGATGGATTCAGGGCAGCCAAATCAGCGACAAATGGCTCAATTGCCAACAAAATTATACGACTATTACTGTCTGGATAATAGGTAATTGACATGTAAACTCTCCGGCCTAAAAATATTATAGGCAAAAAAAAGTCGCTGAAGGGCCGTTCAAATTTTTAAAGAGGACTTATATGTATAACTGAAATTGAATAAGGAATATGTATAACTGAAATTGAATGCGTTCAAGAGTGCTAATAATGATCCAAACCCAGCAAACAGAGTCGTTCTTCTGCCAGCTGGGAAGATATTTTATTTCTTCAATGTAACAGTAACTGGAGTGAGTAACGTGACACTAAGGATTGAAGGAACTTTTGCCATATCCAATAATATTACGGAATGGGAAAGGATGTTGCAAATGCCCAAACATATAAATGATGAAGATCATCCGTCAGGGTTATTGATTGAGGTAACCTTTTCAGCATTCAAAAAGAAAAAGACAATAGAGGTCCCAGAAACAAGATCTTTCTCCGAGCAGCCCACAAATAGCCCAGGGTCACTACGCCCGAATGGTCCTAATCCCATGGACTCTAGACCTAGAAGATCCATCACCACTGGTACAGGACCAAGGAATCTTCGAAACTGGATCCCTTGGGGTCTTCAGATTCAGAGGACCAAATCCCATGAAATCCAAGGGCCCTTAGTTCCGGGACCTCAGGCCATAGGATCCGTGGGGATCGAACCCAAATGGAATTTCGGGTCCAAGAGGTCTGGGACGCATATCCGAGATCCAGAACCTGTTGGTGGTTCTGAACCCATTTTCGGACTCTGCTCTCAGAGCACATCTTCATGCATATACAAAAATGAGAAGGTCCATATACCGAGGTAACAGGGAATGGTATTTTTTATATATGTTACGGGAAAATCTGTTTTTTCAAGGAAATCTGATTTTCCCGGGAAAAAGACTTAGCCTTAGGCTAAGCCTAAGTCTAAGACTAAGCCTTAGCTATAGGCTAAGCCTATGCTAAGGCTGCCTTTCCCTGGAAAATCTGAACTGATCAGATTTTTCCGAAAAAACATATTTTTCTGTAACATATACAATAATTCATATAAATTTTAGTACTCTACCAATATTGATGTAACCGGAAATGTCATTGGTATCATCGATGACAAGGTCATGATTGGTGGGATTACTTTTACAAGGGAACAGACAACCTCCCATTTCTCTTTCGAATGAAACACTCAAAAGATGTTGAAATCCACCAAATCCACTTGAGGAACTCACCTTTTTGGAACATAGATTTTGTCGACATGGATACAGTGCACATACATGACATGGATGTCTATGTCGACTGGCCAGCACAACATGCGTATGCAAAGAAATATGGCGCATGGGATGCCGCTACGGATCAACCGTATCCGGCGAACACCGATGGGATGAATTTGAGAGGGAAGAATTTCTTAGTCGAAAACGTTATAATCGAAAGTGGGGACGATGCGGTGGCAATCAAACCTACAAATTCTTATGAAAGTGAACAAAATTGTAGTGTTACCGGTGTGTGTAAGAATGCGGTTGTCGGAAATATATATTCAAATTGTAGTCAGGATATGATCATAAGAAATGTTATAGTATGTTTATATACAGTCAAACCTCTGTTTTATGACACTCGTCGGGGGACATAACGACCACGCAGGGATGCCAGCGGGAAAATTTGGTATATAAAGAAATCAATTTGCTATATATACCAAATTTTTCATTCAGCATCCCTGTGTGGTCGCTGTCATAAACGGAGGTTTGACTGTAGATAGAAAATTTATTCATTTGTGCTTTAGACAATTCATACAGTTGGGTTGGCTGTCGGCTCGATTCCTCCGGATGTAGGGATGAACTGTATAAAGAATATACTGTTTGAAAATATTCAACATACACTTACGCCGTATAGAGGGTTTTATATAAAGACGAATCCTGGAAAAGAAGGGACTGGTGTTGTCGATAACATCACTGTTAGGTAGGGTTTTTAGTAGACTGTAGGTTTGAGGCAAAAGGGTATGTGTCGAGCATAGACTGGGTTTGTCAGGGTCCTATCTTATCCTGTCCTATCCTGAGCTTTTTGAGCAAAAACCATAACACATAGTGAGTGTTCCATGTTAGCTACGCTTATGAACACTAATGAGTATTTTATACAAAAAATCTTTTTAGAAACATGTTTGCCAACGGTACCCAAGACACTTTCCTTTATATCGGCCCGCAACAACAGCAAATACCTGGTACAAACGGCACCGGTTGCAGTTCAAAATGGCCATATGAATCCAACGAATGCGCCACTCAACCTCTGTTCAACATCACCAATGTTTACATCGAAAATGCCCTTGCATATAATTCACATCACATGCCTGGGCTAATATGGTGCGATCCAACGAACAAATGCAAAAATATTTCTTTGGTGAATGTACAAAATACCAGCAACTTTTCTTTCATGCCGACGTTTTATTGTCAAAATGCTGAAGGCACACAATATAATACGAATGGGGTAGCTGATTCGTGTTTAGCGATGGTATCAACAGATACTAAATCTAGCGCTACGGTCATAGAAAATCAAATGGTTGTATCCATGACTCTCTTATGCTTATTATTATGGATGATGCTTATAGGCTTTTAATCTAAAAATTTTCAAAAATATTTTCATTTTCAAAAATTTTTCGTTTTTTTCAAATAAATCGATTTTTTTCAAAAAAGAACATTTATTGAAAAAGCAAAATATTTCGGCAGGGATCGAACCTGCGCCTTTCAGACTGTAAAGCTAACGCTTTGAAACATTTTCGCATGCAACATTTGGTACTACTAAACAAGAGCAACTGTAAATGACGTGGGCATTTTTTTGAAAAAAATTTTTTAAACAAGTGATCTTCTAGTGTAATTTTATGCGGGAAAACGATTGTGCGCACTTCCGAACCTTGAAAACGCTTCCTTGACCCTGATTCAGGGAAGGAATCAGTGTATTGAAGCGAAAATCAAACATTTTCGGATTTGTATGAGAAAACCGTAGTTTCTTAGGTTTTTCTAGGCGAGGAATCGTTTGTCCCAACCCGTGAAAACGCTTTCTTGACCCTGATTCAAGAAAAACTAAACAAATAAAGCACGCGCGAACACATTTGTTTATAATACAAATTAACTCTAACAACGTTTATATAACTCTCTTTACGTAAATAGATTAATTTTCGCTTCAAAACACCGATGAGACGAAGGAAGTCCATCCACTACAGCATCCGGATAATTATCCTTTGCTTCATTAATCACAGCTCCAGCTGAAAGTTCTGGTCGTTCCTAAAAAGACGATGCTTTAGCAAAAATTTATGAGAAAAAAATTCAATTTTTTGGGAATACATTTCAAAAAGTTTAAGCAACATTTTTTGAAAAATGATTGTTTTTAAGATCAAAATACCCAAAAAATACGATTTTGTTGAAAAAATGAACAAATTTGGTGGAAAAAACGAAAATTTGCTATTTTTGAAGAAAAATCACAAAGTCTACAAAAAATATGACGAACTTCGGCGCGGAGTGCCGAAATGTCGTTTTTTAAATTTTGGGCCCGTACGTAAATACATGAGGGGGGACATTCCCCCTTGGCATCTATGTGAGTATATCTTTAAAAAGTAATCAAAATAACTAACCTTAGCAAGTATTCGCATTTGCCCACGAGCGGATTCTGCCATCTTAATGATATTTCCAGGCGGTGCATGAAAATGATCGCGTTTCAACTGAATTTTTTTCATAATTATTTATTGATTTTCATGCAAAAATAACATCACCAACGTATTTCTTGCTTAAAAATACCCCTAATAGAATGTTTTCGGTAGATTTTAAAAGAAAAAAAAATTTCGACTTTTTCGATCATGATAAATGCCTCCCAACAAGTGAACTAGCTCCAAATGTTTAATTCAACTAACCAATTTATTTTCGAGATCCCGAATTATCTGTGTCAACTGATCATTTTCTTCAAGCTTCTCGCTGTCAGAGCTGATCTTCAAACTTTGAAAATCTGCTAAAGCCGAAATCCCCTTCACATTCCTCCAATCAACTTGAATAAACACCTCGATCATCAACTTTCCATCTTTAACATACGGCGGCAATTTGCCGAATTCAATCGGCGGGAAACGCTTCATGTACTCGGTATCTTCATGCGAGCGTGCGCGGCTAGTAAACTTCTGATCCTTGAAGAACTAAAAACATGCAATTTTAAAAATAGCTTCATGTCTTTCTGGCTTCAAGCAATCCCTTCCAAATCTATTATTATAAAATCTTACGAGTTTGATGTCCGGCACACATGAGCTGCGAAGCGGTGAACTAATGTAGAATTCCGTAGAGACTTGACAAAACCAACCGGAAGAATCGCGAACTTTAAAAGGAGTTGATAAACACTTCCACAAAAATTGCCCACAGCGTCGTAATTATGGGGGGGGGGAGAAAATTTTATTTCTTCTTCCCCAAACCTGGAAAAATGAAATTTTTTCCCCATGGTTCTTCCATTATGTTTTAGTCCAAAAATTTTTTCGATCAAAACTAACCAAAATTGGCCATTTTTTCAACAAAAATTGCAATTTTCTAAGCATTTTCAGCTTAAAAAAAGCATTTTTCAATCCAATTTTTCGCCTGTAGAGCTGTTTTTCTTTTGTTAAAAAAGCCGAAAAAATTTTTCCCAAAAAACTCCCCCTTCAAATCTGGACCAAAAACGACGCTGATTACTCACCTTCATTGAACGAATACAAGCGACAAACATTGGTGGCGCATCACGTTCTGCTCGATCATATTGACAAATAATTGCCCTAAAAAGCTACTATTCATATCAAATAAAAGATTGAATTTGGTAGAATTTTGGGGAAAATAAGGAACAAAAAGGCAACAATTAAAAATGGTTTAAAAAATTTTTTAACTTTATTTGGTGAGAATTGCTCCACTTCGTTAATAAATAATTGCAATTACCAAGGAAAACCACCGGCCCAAAGAGTTTCCGAAACATAAAAAATCTCATTCTCTTTCGACGAGTACGAATGCTCAAAAGTGTATGGATATACAAAAGTGTATGAGGTATGAAAGGCACCTTGTATTTTGAATATGCTTCGAAGTTTTTTGATGAAGAGTGATAGCATGTTTACCAATCGAAGTCAGGCTGATTTCATCATTACAAGGTATACAGTGCGCGTGGAACGTATCCTTTCCCTTTCGAATTCCTTGAAACTTCTTTGAATATTCTGGCTTGTATTCATTCTTCCTTTTCGGTGGCATTGATTAGTAAGGTTACTGAAAATGATAATTTTAAAATTTTAAAAAAATAATGGAAAATTTTAAAAAATGGAAATTTTTGAACGGTTTTGGTTTTAAAAAATTGAAATTTTTGGTGATTTTTGGAATTTAATTATATGCATTTAGAGATTTCATTTGCAAAGAATTAGCGCTAATATTAATAATGCAAGCTAAGGGTCTCCATATTTGCGTACAGATAGAGCTAGAAACCGAAAACTGCATGCTTGAAAAATCGATAAAAAAAGACGAAATCGAAAGTCAAAAAAGCCAACCGAAGGCTAAAAAATCGGCGATTAAAAAAAATTCAACGACCCTAAAAAGCAATTTTCAACGCTATTTGTTGTATTTACAAAGGGTTTCAGCGTACAATGTTCATGGAAAATGTGACAACTCAATCTATTTCATCTTTATTTATAGATGTTAATACAATACAATATTCATAAAACATGTTATAAAAAATATTCATAAAAGAGATTAATTCTGGAGGTTCGCCTGCTCGATATTCTCAGTAAGCCCGTTCATCATCACTCCATTGGGCCTTTGCAGTAACACAGGAAGAAAGAAAGTCTGCCCATTATAAATGACGGTGCCGGTGATAGTTTCTGGGGCCTTAAAAAAAAGATAAAAAATCAAAAGATAAAAACTTACGGTTAGTGCTTCTCGAACCTGGCACTTCATACATGGTGCTGGTCTCTTAATAATCCACATAATGAAGGCGCCAAGGAGAACGCAAAATATCGGAACGATGATGCTAAAAAGCCAAAGATTTACTCATATACATAAAAACAGCGACCCTACTAGTAAGTCACGTTGTCCAATGTGAAAGACATGACGAAGGAAACTGTCGAAGGAAAGAAACTGTCAAAGGAATAGTATGCCACGGGTCTTGTATCAGCCCCCCCCCATGAGTGGGAGAGGGGTGCAAGCGGTCGAAAAAATTCAAAAATGTAGGCGAAAAATTAAATTTTTCGAGTACTTGGCAATAGTGGAAATGAGTCAGATAATGCCAACCTTCAAAGTTAATAACATATAGTTCGATGTTTTATTTATAGAAAATTTTTTGTATGCCTTTGTATTGAGGAAATGTCTTATAGCATATTTTTTATGAATAAAAAAAATTGGCAATACAAATGGATTGAGTTATGCGCATTTTCCATGGAACATCATTGTACGCTGAAACCCTTTTTCTAAGGCTAATTTTTGAAAAAATTCTTTTTTCAGTACCAGGAGCCGAGCGCTAACGGCTTGGAGGGGACGGGTATGGAATCTCCGAGCGAGGAAAAAACCAAGGCTCCCGAATTGAAAAAGAATGTTTCAAAATTATCCTTAGAAAATGGGTTTCAGTGTACAATAATGTTCCATGAAAAATGCGCCATAACTCAATCCATTTGTATCGCCAATTTTTTATTCATAAAAAATATATTATAAGGTATATAGACCATTTCCTTAATACAATACAAAGGATATAAAAATTTTCCTATCGAACTATATTAGCTTTGAACGTTGCCATTATCCGATTCATTTACGCGATTGCCAATTTCGCCATTCTCAGGGATTCCATTCGCCGGCGCTATGTTCTGCGGCATTTCATTCATCGGTACTTCATCCTGCAGCATTTCATTCGTTGGTGTTCCATTCTTTGGCATCTCATTCACTGGCGCTCTATTCTATCGAATTCTATTCGCTAACACACTACTCTGCGGTATTCCAATCGTTCTCAGCAAATTTGGAAGACAATATTGCTGACCGTTATATATGATTTCTCCAGTAATTGTCTCTGGTGCCTTTAAGAGAATTAATCCAAATAATTATAACAACATTCAATTTTGTGAGTTCTGAAAGAACTCACAAAAAAATCAAAAGATAAAAACTTACATTCAATAATTCACGAACTTGACATGTGATGCATGGGGCCGGTTTCTTGAAAAATCGCTCATAAATCCAACCAAGCACAAAGCCAAGGAGCACACAGAAAATAGGCCTGACTATGCTGAAAAGCCAAAAGATTACTCCTATACATAAAAAAAACCTACTAATATACAACTTCCGAAGACGTCCATGCCATAATTTCAACTTTTCTATATGGAATTTACTATATAAAAGGGACACGGGTCATATGGATCAAATTTCAATAGTGTATCTTTAACTCTTTCCATTGTTCAAAATACATGATCGACCGCAGGTTCGGGTATAGCTCGGAGAGAGGAATATTTTAAAAAAGATCAGCGAAAACGAATGAATTTTGGCCGAGATAAGATCAAATTACCAATGGGATAGAGTAAATTCAAAAAATTTAGATTTTCGACACGAAAACTTGATTTTCAGGCAAAACCATCATCATTTTCGGATTGCCCATGACCGATTCTCTATAACTGAAAAAAAGATCATCGAAAACAAATGAATTTTGATCGAGATAAGGTCAAATTACAGATGCGTAAATTTCGAAAATAGCATAAATTTCAAAAAATTTAGAATTTCGACACGAAAACCTGATTTTCAAACAAAACCGTCATCATTTTCGGATTACTCATGACCGATTCTCTATAACTGAAAAAAGATCATAGAAAATGGATGAAAAATACGATTTTTACTTAGGTTTTTTCATCATGTCGATAACACGCCGTAACTTTCACCCCCTTAATATAAAGAATATATTAAAATTCTACCACAAAAAAGCGAAATCAACAATTGAAAGTGATTTTAGAAGGTTCAAATTTTACGATGGGCACTCGGGCCCCTATTCGCTACTATCTCCAAAGAATTTTATGGAAAAATGGAGAAAACAAACGTCACTCATTTACAATAATAAAAAGATAAACAATTTCAAGGAAAAAAATTAATTCTTTTGCAAAAAATTTTGTCGTACAAATAATTTTTAAACTTGAATTTTGTCAAAAATTTAAAAAAACCAACATATTTATTTTTACTAAAAAATTTAAATAGGAGTAAGAAAAAATATAATGAATAGTTAGGAACAACGACAAAAAAATAATAAAATTTAAAAATTTTTTGTTTTGTTTCGACAAGAAATTAAAAATAGCCTGATTTTCAATAAAATCGTGCTTGTTGAAACAATTGAATATGCTTTCCTGCTAATCGTGTCAATACACACGATTTTATTGAAAATCAGACAAATTTACGACGGTAGTACGAGAATTTCATTACGACTCCGTCATAATGTTTGTTGTACGACGCTAGCTAAAAAGTGTCATTACAACGGCTTTCCTGACAAGATTTTTTCATTACGACTAACGCAAGCAAGCATTCTACCCATAAGCATTATTTATTACTAGTCGTAATGAAACCAAGTTGATATTATAACGGTCATTACGACAGATTGCAACCTCTTTATAATTCTACTTGCATCATTACGACGGCTAGCGTCAGCCATAGTCCGGAAATGGGTCCGGGACCCCGGACCCCTGGGACCCATTTGGGGTCCCGGGTCCGGGACCCATGGGGTC
>OZJO01015325.1:0-22276 GCA_900406225.1 Acrobeloides nanus | reverse complement strand
GGTTTTTTGCACGAGTTAGATAAGTCCTTGAACTATCAAAATATGCAAGAGATTTTTAAAAAAATCAATTATCAAAGGTATTTTTCACCTAGTTAAACCTTTCTCAAATGAAAATAATTTTTTTTTTAAATTATTTTTTTATTTTTGTCTATACCATAAAAAACTACATCGGAGGTCCAAAAAGTTAAAAAAAACCGCATGGCAAAAGTCGTTGTCGTCGTCGAGATCTCGAATTTTCAAATCGTCTTAGATTTAAGAAACATACTGTATGCCAGGATATAATGGCTATATTGATGAACGACATCGACCGCAGCATTTAAGGCGATCAAGATATTGCACCTGTTTTGGAGATATCTAAAAAGATCCATATTTGATGACACAGATCAGTGCCGTAGCCAGGATTTTCGAATGGGGTGTCATTTTTTATGGAGGGTGTCACATTTACAATTTAGCTTTTAAATTTGATTTCGAATTTTTTTAAAACACGTTATTTGATAAAACCGAGCTTCAGAACGCACAAAAATTTTTTTGCCTTCAAATCAAAAATCATATATTGTAAATGTTATTGGGCTAGGTGAATGAAGCAACTTTAGTTTTGGGGTCCGGTGGCGAAAGTGTAACCCTGTGGAGATAGACGCGGTTGAAATTAGCGTCATTTTCGGCATTTTGACCCAAAATTCAAAGTGCTCTATCTCGAAAGCCTTGAAAGTTCTAGACTTGGATTAAAGTTCTTTTTATTGATGGACACATGATCTTTATTTATTGTATAATCAACTCCATCTGAAAACTTTATCCTTAATTTCTAGAGTAATATTAGTGTGCGATACCCCTATTTTTGGGTACACCCAAAATAGCTTTATTCCAATAGAAGTACTCTTATAAAATTGGAGTACGCTCTAAAAATTGCTGCTAATAATTGCCCATTATGTAAACAATATTCCTGCAAAAAATCATAAAAATCGGAGCCCCGCCATGGGAATGGGGTCACTTTGAAGTTGGGGAATGCTAGGTGGGTCAAAGCATTATATTATCCAAAATTGCCATAATTTGTATATACCTTATTCTCTCTAATAGAAGCACCCCTCTATTTGAAGCATCCCTTGCTGACGAGATTGAAAAATAGAAGCACCCCCTCTAACTGAAGCACCCCCATAAATTTTGTCTTAACAAGAAAATTTGTATAAGGAGAATGTTTTTTTCGTTTATGATCCACTTTTTACTCATTTTGTTAGTTTCAAAAATGTCGAGCGATTCTGAAACCGATCAAGTCCTACCTTCAAAGAGAAAAGCCTACGACATCAAGTTTAAATTATTGTTGAATAATGTTTTGTTTGATTTGTTTGCACTTTTTTCGAAATTTAAATTGAAAAATAGAAGCACCCCCTGCCGGAGGGATTGAAAAATAGAAGCACTGGTGCTTCTATTAGAAAGAATACGGTATTTGGAAAATTCATGAAAAATGGAGCATTTTTTTACAGTAAATTCTGAATCGTTATCGTTGTCGAGATAATCGCGTTTGAAGTTGGCGATTTTTGATTTGCGATTTTGAACTTGAATTTCCCGCCAAAACCCTGATTTTCAATTTTGCGGGAAATTCAAATTCAAAATCGCCAACTTCAAACGCGATTATCTCGACAACGATTCAGAATTTACTGTAAAAAAATGCTCCATCATTTTTCATGAATTTTCCGAATATATACAAGTTATGACAATTTTGGATAATATAATGCTTTGTTGACATCCCCTTTCCGATGGCACTGACACATAATATGTTTAGGCCCCGCCCTCATACCTAACGTGAGATTTTAGGAGAAAAAATTTAATTTTTTTTGAATTTTTTTCATACTTTTTCGAGAAAGAAAATTTAAGTTCTGCAAAATTTAAATGAAAAAATGAAAATTTTAAAGGAAAAATGGTCAGATTTTGGAAAAAATTTATAAAATTCATTGAATTTATACAAATTTTGTAAACGTGAGATTTTCTTGACCCCCCCCCCTTGTGAGATTCGATGAGATTTTTAGTGACCTCCCTCCCCTCCTTGTAAACGTTTGTGAATGGCCTCTATGTATTTTACTTGTTCTTATAAGTTGCCCAAACGATGCTGGCATTACCAAATTGCCCAAAAATCGATGATATAATTAGACTTTCATGAGTTTTTAAAAACTTCGATCTACTCCAAAATAACTTTTTAAAAGCATGTATGGCAATTGTAATAACATTTTTTGTTTTGGCATTTAGTCATAAAACTTTGAGAAAAATTAGAAAATCAACAAAAACCATAAAATTTGAGTCAACACATTGATTACTATAATAAAACACGCAAAAACAAATTGCTTCAGTTAGGAGTCGAACCTGAGCCTTCTGCATAGGAAGCGAGAGCAAAACAAATGAGCCAAGCAGTCTATTTTCGATGTGCCTTTTAAAATAAAATAAGAACAAAGCTATAATAAAGAGAAAAATAAAAATACAAAAATTAAAATCGATGGCGCTATTAATTGAGAAACGCTTGAAATTTGTTTTCTTTTTTAAGATGTGCCAAAATACCTAAATTTTTAATCCTCAGTGGGGGGAAAATTTAAAAAGTCGTAGAAAAAAAGTTTTTCCTTTTGAGATTACAACTAACTGCCAAATGACAATACATAAATAACATTGAAACGAACTTTGTTCGCAAAAATGAGAATCACTTTTTGGGACAAGCAATTTTGCAAATTATTTTTTGTTCATGAAAGTCTCTAGATATAATGATAATGATTGACGGAAGGAATATTTCGGTCTCTAAGCGATTGTTCTATAATTGTTATATAAACATGGAAACTAAATTGACTTACTAAAAGAGGATCTGATATATTTGTGGAATTTGACATAGTCGATTTACGAACGAGAATTATTTACAAAGAAAATGTTAAATATAACGGCCTTATTCTAATGAAAATGAAATTCTATACAAACTACCACGTGAAAAGAGATCCTGGATTTTGATCCCAGGATTTTGATAAACACATCGTGAGATTTACATTTGCATCTATTGAAATTTTTTAAATAGTTATTTATGGTATGAATGTTTCAAAAGAAGCTTAATTAACCCATTAAAGCCCAAAAATCGAGGAACTATGCTTTTTCCAAATTTCTTTTTTTAATAGCTTAAAATGGCACTAGATATAAAGAAATAGGGTATTGTTTTAAAAATCGGGTTATTTGAGGTGGGTCATCTATAACTCAGTGGGCTCGAATCGGTCAAATTGCATAAAAATGAATTTATTTGTGGCTTGTAAAATATTTTTCCAACCTTAATAAAATCTCCACCTAAATCTTTATCCGCATTATCCTCATCCATATCACTTCCATCTTCTGGAGGCACTAGCGCAAGATCTTTTAAAACGTCTTCATTTTCTAGCTCATCTTCAACAAAACGCAACGCTTCTTCAGTGTTCATGGCTTTACAAGTGAATACACGGCGTGACAAAATGGGTGTTAAGTGAGAAAATCTTCGAATTGTCTCCAAATTGCCTGGAAATGATTATTTAATCATAGTAAAATATGAATTTAATGTTTTCAAATGTGTGCACTCAAATTTAGGCACTTTTATTAGCATTGCAAAGTATACTCTCAAAAAAACCTAATATCTCTGTAAAAATCCTATGAATTTTGGTAATTCTTGTTTTAAAAACGTTTCTCGGAATTTCCTCTACAAAATTTTAAAAAATTTTGAATTTGACTTAGCCCCTTAGTGCCGGCTATATGAAGTTCAGGATTAGATAAATACATAATTTTTTACGAATTATAGAACATAGATTATAAATTTGCATAATAAGACGCAGATTACACGTTTTTAAAATCAAGTCCTGGATTACACGTTTTGGATAACAAGGCTTGGATTACAATTTTTAAAGTTAAAAGAGAACGGGTTCTGTAACGAGAGGCGGTAACGAATGGTCGTGAATTCACGTCGTAACGAGGGGCCTAGTGCATAAATTTTGATTACATAATCTGGAACTTGCAACAAAATCCTTGTATATGTAATCTGAAACGTATAATTTAATTTTTATAATCTGTGCTCTATAATCTGAATCTTGTAATCTGTGTCTGCAGTACAGGATTTTGTAATCTGTGTCTATAATTTCATTCCGCATAATCTAAAAAAATTTATCAAATTGTTTATGATCTATGTTTTTGAACTATTTTTTATAATCCATCTCCTATTATTTAAATATTTTATCTATTTTTTATAACTTGAATCATAAAAAATAGCAAAAAATTATTCCCGCCCGTAATCTAGGGTTTCATTAAATCGTTAATATTATCTATGTATGGGTACCATTTATTACCACCTTTGGTTATGCATGATAGAACTATATATAGTTTTTTGATACTGCAAAAAGAATTGGCTCCGAGATGGATCGAAACTGCAGGCTCAACGTTGCTTAACTTCCCAGATCGGACGGACTGGCATTCATCGACTGATCAACTTTGTGCCCAACTTTTTATAATGTTGCTCGGGAAACAAGTATACCGAGTGCGTTCCCAAGAAAAACTTCCAAGCGTCACTCGTGAGCGGCGCTTCCTAGCGACATTGCCTGATTCAATTAAAATTTGAATATCGACACGATTAATGAAACATTAGAAAATTCAAAATTTATACTTATAAGATAGATTTGGTTACCCGACATTTTTTCCCTTACCACTTTGTTCCCTTAAACAATTTTTTCCCTATGACAATTTTTTCCCTGAAAATTTTTTCACTAAAAATTTTTTCCCTGTAACAATTTTTTCCCCGTAACAATTTTTCCCTATGACAATTTTTTGCCCGTGACAATTTTTTCCCAAATTCGTTTCAATAAACACGATTTTATGCCTGAATATAAATAAAATCGTGTTTATTGAAACGAATTTGGGAAAAAATTGTCACGGGGAAAATTTTGTTTTAGGGAAAAAATTGAAAAATTTTTGGGAAAAATTGTCATAGGGAACAAAAGGGATAAGGGAACAAATGTCGGATAACCATAGATTTGAGTGCATTTTGGATTTTTTACCCCCTCCCCGATCGAAAAAATCCTCAAAAATCGAAGTTTCTCGGATTTTTTCGAAACCACGCTAGAAATGTTCTCCCTATTGAAATACATCTGCCAGAAAGAAATTTTGGCCGAAAAAAATTATCTTGGGTGTTTTAGAGAGGTTAGAAAATTCAAAATGCATGTAAAATCGATTGTATTGAGCTTCGGAATGGTTTTGAATTTTTTAGAAATCGAATTTTGTCTCGAAATGAATTTTAAAAACTTTCCCATGTGTTAATCTCACTAAATAAATTTAACTTGGAGCACATTCGAATTGTTTTTTCAAAAACCCGAATGGTCCCCCATTATGATTTTTCACTAAAATTGTCCAAATTTTCCCATTTTTTCAACAAAAAAAACCCAAATTTGACTTGTTTTTCTTTTGTCTGCGGCGCTGGTTTTATTTGCCGTAACTCAAGGATTTCAACAAAATTTTCGTCGAAGATTGTAATTTTCTGAGCATTTTTAGCTTGAAAAATAGCGATTTTCAACAAAAATATTTTTTGTGAAAAACATAAGGGGTAACAAGGTGGTTTTTGGAAAAAACGTAAAAAATTGCCTAGGTCCCCCCTTATGCTTTTGCCCAAAATTTTCGAAAAAAGGGGACCCTTATGATTTTTTAAAATTTTTGGTTGGGGACTCCCCCAAAACTTCGGAGCTCATACGGCCCTGGCGCTCGGTCTCCCGATTCTTTTATTAATTTGTAAAATTTTAAACGTTATCACCTGGCATTCCGTTTGTTAGAAACTGTTGAAAATCACAGATCCCCTGCAATCGTAATTTATATACGGCCCTTAGGAACATTGTCGACTCGATATTTGTGATGTTTTTAATATATTTTTAATCTTTACTGATTTTTAGCGAAAAAAAATTCAAAATGGCTAATGACTTTAGTGCTCCAACTACTTTGACAGACGTTGTTCTTATTGTGGAAGCCAAGCGATTGTATGTTAGTCGCAATGTAAATCATTGTATTTTTCTTTGCTTGCTTTAATCTTGCATATTTAGTATCTCGCACATCATTCCGAAGTGTTTCACAAGATGCTTTTGGGCGAATTCGTTGAAGGCCAGCAGCAAGAAGTTACTCTTACGGCCCCGGAAAATTTGAAGTACGACGAATTCGTGGCTCTTCTTAAGGCCATTTATCCACCACACGAAGAAGTTACAGGTTTTAATTTCTTCATTCGGTGTATATATATGAGTGATCTTCTTTTTAGCGGAGACTTGTGGTTTCTTGTTGAAACTCGCCGATTTCTATCAAGTTGAAGACGTGATCCAGAAATGCGACAAATTTCTTAAAAATTCAATGGTTCCAATGATTGAGAAGCTGTGCTTGGTGAATAAATACAAGCTACAGGAAACTATGAATGCATGTATCAATTCGAATGAGCTTAAAAAGCCTGACTTTATTCGTGACTTGGCCAAAAAGCCTGAATATAGTGAACTCAGTGCCGAGCTTAAGATTGTCTTGTTGGAAAACGCATTAAATTCACCCGTGCATAAGATTGCATGGCGAAAAGTTTGCAAAATGGCTGACTTTAGTGTTCCAACCCCTTTGACAGACATTGTTCTTATTGTGGAAGCCAAGCGATTGTATGTTAGTCGCAATGTAAATCATTTTATTTTTCTTTGTTCGCTTTAATCTTGCATATTTAGTATCTTGCGCATCATTCTGTAGTGTTTCACAAGATGCTTTTGGGCGAATTCATTGAAGGCCAGCAGCAAGAAGTTACTCTTACGGCCCCGGAAAATTTGAAGTACGACGAATTCGTGGCTCTTCTTAAGGCCATTTATCCACCGCATGAAAAAGTTACAGGTTTGTAATTTCTTCCTTTGGTTGATATATGAGTGATTCTCTTTTTAGCGGTTACCTATGGATTCTTGTTGAAACTCGCGGATTTCTATCAAGTCGAAGAGGTGGTCCAGAAATGCGACAAATTCTTGAAGAATTATTCAAAGGTTCCAATGATTGAGAAGCTGTGCTTGGTGGATAAATATAAGCTTACGGAAACTAAGAGTGTGTTTCTCAATTCTGCGGAGCTGAAAAAGCCTCACTTTGTTCATGACTTGACTAAAAAGCCCGAATACAGGGGAATCAGTGATGAGCTTAAGGTTGCATTGTTGGAAAATGGATTGAATTCAGCCGAGAATAAGATTTCGTTGTTGGAAAATAAATTGGATTGTGCATCAAATTATTATTGTGTTAAATGTGTCCATCAACTTTACAAACAAAGTCACGGTGTGAAATGCCCTGATGGTATGAATTGTAATCGTTGCAAGAATTATTTCTTTTATTTTCTTTAAAATCATTGTGTTTGATAAGGTAGCATGAAATAATTTAGCCACAAAATGAGATCCAAAAATTCTTTAGTTACCTTATTCAACTTCTATTTCAGGCCCGTATTTAAAGGGACAATTGCCTCCCCCGTCGCTGAAACAATGAAAATTTTTTCATAATGACCCCCTTATGTTTTTGCCCTAAAAAATTTTCCACTTCAAAATGTATAAAATTTACTTTTTTTCAACAAAAATTGCGATTTTGTAACAGAAAATTTACTAATTTTCGTCAAAATGTTCAATTTTTAGCATTCGACATTTTTGGCCAATTTTCGCAAGTTTTTTGACAAATTTTTGATCTTTGGAAAATCGTATTACAGTATTGCTCTCCCCCAACCGACCCAATGGTAAAAAATACGTTTTACTCCCTTCGTCGCTAAATCCTGGATACGGGCCTGATCTATTTGATTGTATTTTTCTTGTTCACTAATGTGACTTATTTGATCATTCTCCAATATATGTCTAATGTTTCATACCTTATATGTTTTACCTTTTTATTTTATTACTTTAAATTATTTTGCTTTGAACTCTCAAAAATATTTACTAACACAAAATTTTGCTCTAATAATATGTGTCTTTGATTCTATGGGAACACTAAATGTCAATAGTTTTAAAGAGCAAAATTTGATTATCTTCATTAATGTTGATATGTGTATGTATTTGAATTATTTTGTTTTTGCAGAAAAATAAAACTTATTTATAGTATTTTGATGTTTAATGACAGGTTTTATACTTAAAAAGTTATTTATGCATTTTTAGTGATTTTGTTACTGTCGGTTTTAAGCTAACTAAATCAAGTGCTTCTGTTTTAAAATAGCTCCAAAAGAAGCTATTTGTTTTTTTCTTCTTTGGGGGTGAAAAAGGGGTTGTTGATGCAGAACTTAGCGAGAATCTAAGGACAGGAGAGGCAATCCTCCTGGTCCCTATTTATGTAGATTATGTAATTATAGTCAATAGCAAATATAGTTATAGGTAATTCGATTGAATTATTTTTTTAAAATTTAGCCCATGGGACTTCATGGATGGCTCAATTGGGAACGTAGGTGTCCACCGTTTTTTGGGACCCAGGTTCGACTCCCGCCGGTGTCGAAATTTTTTTGCACATTGAATTTTTTAAAGTATCGATTTTTTAGGTATTTGACTACTTTTTTGAAGTCGTGGTCAAAAAATAATGGTGGGAATCGATTCCTCGTAATTTATCCTATATATAACCAATAATACGTGTAAAAACTTTGTTTCATTTAAAAACCAGATTTTCTGATGAAAGTGGTTCCCCCTTTAAAAACTTTAAAATTATTGAAAAAATCGCAAAAACCTCATTATTTCGCGTCACCCTGTAGATTTTTTGATGATTCACATTTTTGGAACAGTCTAGCACATGTTGCATCTTTTTTCTTATTCAAAAGCATTTTTCTGTTTTTTTATAATCATGGACCAAAAATTTTCGTGCTCTATTGTTTCTACCCCACTTTCTCTTCCTTTCAAATTTCCCTCAAATTGCATTTCGGGTTTCAATATCAAACATATTTTCAACAAATTTAAAACGTCTCTTTCCTTGCCTTATCTTGTTCCCGATCGATCCTCATCTTTCTTTTACCTTCATTTTCATGACTTGGAAATGAATACCGGTTAAGCACAATGTAATAAATTAGAGTTGGGCATAGAAAGACTGGCAAGGATGTTTGAAAAAAAGTTTCTTCCTTTACTTTTTTTAGTTAGTTTTTATCGATCGAAAAATACGATGATTTAGGGTTGGGCTCTTTGGTTTATAGTTAAAAGTAAAAAGGGATGAGGCGTTATGGAAAATGAGTTTTCTGCTAATTTGCCGCATTACCCCCCTCCCTTCCCATTTAATATAAGCAAGCTTACTTGCAAGTTTTTTTTTGTAAATCAAGATATTTACTCTGATTTTGAAATTTTAAAAAAATGGTCATTTTCAATTTTATACTAAAAAATGTGTAAATACCATGTTTTCACCAAAAGTCGTAAAAATGATTATTTTGTCACACACAAAAATGCGATTTAAGGCCAAAAATTTCATTTTTTAGTCATCATTGTCAAAAATGCGATTTTTTTGGAAAGATGTCATTTTTTCCCAAAGATACAATTGTTACAGAATGAAATACTGGTTCGCGCACAGAACATTTGCCCCCAAGCGCAAATGTCGAAGCGAAAATGTCGGGGCGCAAATGTCTAGTGCGCAAAAGTCTCTCACCCATCAGTGGCTATCAGTTAGAAAACGATGAATTGATAAATGATTCACACCAGGCTTTTCAGAACGTCCTTTTAAAAGAAGTTCCGTCTATTTTTTGGACAATTCTTTTTTCTTTTATCCTTTTTAAAAGAAATTTTAGTCATGAATGAGTTAAAACCATATCAAAATACAGCTTCTCCAGCTCAGAATCAGGAAAACCACGAAAACAACTATCCACCACAGCCGCCACCACCATATTCATTTCAACCACCAGTAGCACCACAACATACGGAAATCAACGGTATACCAATGGCATATAGCATAATGCAGGCTCATACCCAAATTTGGTTCTGGGTACGGACCTGGCATAATGTCATAGTGGTCGGAAATTTTTGAAATGTTGATTTCGAATTTCGGATTTTGAACCATTTTTGGGGGGCTGAAAGCTCGATTTCGATGTTGTAAATCCGTCGTAAATGAGCAATTTTTTATCAAAAGGGCCTAAATTTTTGCAGATTACTAGAAAGAAGTTCACAGTCTAGAAAACGTGTCGTAAATGAGGGATCACAGTGGTGCAATCCGCCATAAATCGAGTCGTAAATTTTTGCCTTAAGGCCAAACACTATTGACTCGATTTGTGACGGGTTTCACCAATATGACCCCTTACAATTTACGACGGGTTTTCTGATAGATTTTTATTCCTTTTTATAATATTTTATAATTCTTGGCGGCCGAAGGCCTGCCAAGAATTACATAAGGTTCCCTTATGATTTTTTAATTTTTGTAAAATTTTTTCAAAAATATTATTTTTTACAAAAATTATCTATTTTTAACGTTTTTTTAATCAATTTTTTCCTTTAAAAAATTCAACTTTTCCCTTGAGGAAACCTTTTGTTGGGAAAGTTCCCCCTCCCCCCCCCTATCCCTGAGCCTCAGAACCGCCACTGCATGTTATATAATCAACTTATAGTCCCGTATACTCAACCTACGCCAACACCAGTTTTTGTTGTACCATTTGAATTCAACTCTAAACCGGCTGAAATCAAGTGCCCATATTGTGACGAGCATATTTTAACTCATATTGAACATGAAGCGGGCACTTTGACATGGCTACTTTGTTGCTTTGTAACCTATTGTGTGATTTGCTGCAATTTTACTAAGGTACAAATAATTTAAGATATGAATATAAACATAATAATTCCCAAATCTCTCTCCATTTCCTCCCTTCCGGTCCATATATAATTCATTTCTGCCATCAATGGGAAAAAAAGTTCAGAAGAGATGGCCAAGTGGTAAAGCACTCCAATGGCGAGGGTTCGATCCCGGAGGTCGAAATCAGAAATATCATAATTCAAGATTTCATCATACAAACTACAACCGCTGTAACAGATTAATTCAAGATTTTTTGTAGTTTGTATGATGAAATCTTGAATTATGATATTTCTGATTTCGACCTCCAGGATCGAACCCTCGCCCTTCGGAGTGCAAAGCGAGAGCTTTACCACTTGGCCATCTCTTCCGGACTTTTTTCCATTGGCGGCGGAAATGAGTTATAGTCGGTTTCATTGAGAGAGCTCAAAAAGTTGGAGTCTGCAGAGTTTATTTAACAATCTAAATAAGCTTTTCAGTTTTTAAAAATTTTTATGCGTTTCAAACTCGATTACCTATTGAACAAACTAATAAAGTACCATTTTTAGGATGTCAAACATTCTTGTCCAAGATGTCATCGCCGTCTGGGAGTTTATCAACGGCCATGTTCAACCAAAGTTGTGAAAGGCGTTTTGGTCATTACCTTCGCTCCTTTCTTTGTGATTTTCATTTTAGGAATCTTGGTAGTTTTGATCTCAAACATTTCGTCATAAAATTTTGCGTCGATCCATATAAATTTTTTTATTGAAAAAATAATTCTAGACGATTCTAGGGGTTAATCTTTAAAAATTCCTCGACCCTGATTCAAAAAAGACCCATTCATGACAGCGGTAGAGGCTAATTCAGGGACAGGGAAGCGTTTTCAAAACTCAGCAATCGATTTCTCGTAAGACCCCCCCCCCCCCCCCCATATAGTTGGTGAAAATTAAAAAACTTGAAAAATTTTGAAAAAATCTCGCAAAAATCCCCATTTTTTGAACACCCTGTATAAAAAAATTAGCATTCAAGATCTTTATTGTAGCCCACCCCAGCCAAAACCGTTAACTAAGTCCCCCTCTCGAGCGGTGGGCTTAGTGAGGGGCTTGACTGTACCGTACTTTTTCTACAAGCAAACGATATCCACATAATTGCAGAAACTATATCTCAACGAGGTTTAATCAGATTTCTATGATCTACCCCCCATTTTGAAAAGCTGAGATAATAAGGATTTAAATAAATAAAGAATTTTTGAAAAATCTTGAAACCATTGAGATAGCTATTTGAAAATAGCGAAAAATTGAAAATCGATTATATTGTAACACGTACAGTAGCGGCAAAAAGTCTTTCACGTCGCGAAAATTGCCTCACTGCCCAGTTTTCGTGCTCTTTGGCAAACTTCAATCGTGCCGCACGGTTCTTTTTTGAAATCCACGGTTTCTTGGCTGGTCTTTGGGCTGGCAATCCCGCCTGTATTAGAATATTTCGTGCAGTACGAATTTTGATATTCACACCGAGGGAGTCATTAGCATACTTCATAACTTCTACCGCTGTCATGAATGGTTCTTTTTTGGCCAATCTTACGAGGAGTCGGCGTTGTCCCGAAGTAGTTTTTTTTGGCTTACCCGATTTTTTCTTGGTCTTCACAGATTTGGTTGCTTTCCAACGGCTCCAAATTTTTGAAACAGTACTAGGATCAACATGAAAACGCTCCGCTATATCTTTATTCATTTCTCCTTTTTGCTTAGCTTCCACTATAAGCTTTCGAATTTCTTCGGATTTATACTTTCCTGGCATTATTTTAGCTAAAAAATACTATAAAATTGATAAAAGCAATTTCAATTGAAAAAATTGAATAAATGCATAAAAACTTGAAATTTTCGTGATGCGAAAGACTTTTTGCCGCTACTGTATTTATTGAAAAATTAAAAACGAGGTATAAATTGTTGAGAAGGTTACCATAAGGAGGTCTTCTATGCGGAGAATTGATTGCGCACACTATCGAACTATGTAAATACATGTCAGACCCTTATTCAGTAAAAGAATCGATGAATTTTAATGAAAATCAACAGAAATAACTTCATTGAAACAGGTTCAGGGGTGAATTTTCATGGTCTGGAAGTATGCTCAATCGATTCCTTGCATATAAAAATCGCGTAAAGTCACATTTTCACCATTCGAACCTCTACGATTTACGGGCAAATAAGGGTTAATAGTTATTAGATGTAACATATTAATTAGATGAAATGCTTAATAAATATATAGTTTATTTTACAAATTAATATTTTTCAATCGTAATCGTCCTCGATTGTTATCTTGTCTTAATCTTATTTGATTCATTGTCTTGACATTACTATGAACTCCAGAAATGACGTGGCGACAGTTGAGGACGAGCACTTGAGGATGGGACATTTGAGGATGGCTATTTAAGGACTGACATTTGAGGCTGGGACATTTGAGAACGGGACATTTGAGGATGGGACTTTTGAGAACGGGACATTTGAGGATGGGACTTTTGAAGACGGCCATTTGAAAACGGGACATTTGACGGCCATTTGAGAACGGGACTTTTTTAAATTTGTTATTTTATTTGAATTTGCAACTGGTTTTTTCTCAAATGGCCGTCTTCAAAAGTCCCATCCTCAAATGTCCCGTCCTCAAATGTCTGTCCTCAAATGTCTGTCCTCAAGCGCTCGTCCTCAACTGTTGCCACGCCTCAGAAATAACTGAGTTTATTGCTTGACATTCACCGCATTTCGACACCAAGGTAAAAACGAAAGTTGACGTTTAAAAGCGGTCCTATAGTCTCGGCTAAAAAAAAGAATTATTCGAAAATGATAAAATAAAAATACCTAAATATGAAATAAACATAGTAATTAGATGAAATCCCTAAATTTATTAGAACTCCAGTATATTCAATTTGTAGTTCATAGTTATCTCCGAATAAGGTTGGAATCGCCGACCTTATTAGAGGAATGACAATAAGAGAGATTGGCCAACAGATTAAGATGATTAGTATGATGACTGTTAATGATTTCATAACTCTTTTCGACACTTTGCTTTGGTCTAAATAGTTATATTACAAAAATAAGAGATTGAAATTTTCATACTTTTTTTACAAGCAACAGAAATCCACATTATTCCATAGACAAGTAACATAGAAGCTTGGATAATAAGAGCTAAATAACTTTCTACAGTTTGCATAATAGGGCCACCATTAACCGAAACAATAGTGCAAATAATCATCCTGGAACTGAAAGACTTTTGTAAAAAAACAAACATACTGATCAGGAAATTCGAGCATTTCGATATAAGAACAAACAATGGCAAAAATCGTAAAAATTAAAGGAATTGATAGTATGCGCACATATAAATCACCGGATTGACTCTTTTATACCTAAAAAAATCGTTAGATTTGAAAAAATAACATTTATAATTTTTATACGATAACACCCCTTTTATTATTAGGCTTTGATTGCGCTCAAACTATGCTATAGATTTTTTTATCGTAAATTTATCTTACATTATCGGCATCAAAACACTAATCACTCGATCAACGCCCACTAACACAATAAAAATCATGCCGACCATAAATGCAATAGATGGAACTTCATGTTCATACCAACATGTTCTAGCCGTTGTATAGTTTATTCCAGTAAAAAGATAATATGCCAGGATATAATGGCTATATTGATGAACGACGTCGACCGCAGCATTTAAGGCGATCAAGATATTACACCTGTTTTGGAGATTTCTAAAAAGTTCGATATTTGATGACACAGATCAGTGCCTAGCCAGAATTTTCGAATGAGGGTGCCATTTTTTATGGAGGGTGTCACATTTCCAATTTAGTTTTAAAATTTGATTTCGATTTTTTTAAATCATAAGGATCCTCTTATGTTCTTAAGAGATTTTTTCTCTATGGGGTGTCATGACATCCTTGACATCCCCCTTCCCGACGGCACTGACACATAATACAGGGTGACCAAAAAACCGCACTTTTGCGATTTTTCGAGCAATTTTTTTGCCAAAAAAATTTTTTAAATTTTTTTTCAAAATGACCCTATGGGGGGTTTTTCTATGCGTGGAATGTTTGCACGCATTGAAAAATTTTCAAAACGCTTCCTTGACCGTGAAATCGTTAAAAAAATCAGAACTTTTCATTTTTTTTTTCAAATTTTTAACGATTTCATGGCTAAGGAAGCGTTTTGAAGATTTTTCAATGCGTGCAAACGATTCCTCGCATAGAAAAACCCCCCACAGGGTCATTTTGAAAAAAATTTAAAAAAATTTTTTTGGCAAAAAATTGCTCGAAAAATCGCAAAAGTGCGGTTTTTTTGGCTACCCTGTATATTTAAAGGGTCAGTTCAGTAATTTACAATCATATGAAAAAATGATATATTCGGAAAAATCATGAAAACTGGAACATGTTTTGTTTTTACGGCATGCTCTGAATTGTTGTAGTTTTCGAGATAATTGCGTTTGAAAATTTTGAATATGTGTACAAGCTCTTCGTTGTAATACACAAACTTTTTTGAATTTTTTGCGGATTTTTGCATCAATTTTTTAAATTTTCATAAAATGAACATCGTAGCAATTTGTAATAGCTAAATGAGACGAACAAAATGACACCAAAATTATCCAATTTGAACATTGTTTTGGGTTATTGAAACGAAATTTTCTGATTCATGTTTTCGTTGCATAACCCAAAACAACGTTCAAATTGGATAATTTTCGTGTCATTTTGTTCGTCTCATTTAGCTATTACAAATTGCTACGATGTTCATTTTATGAAAATTGAAAAAATCGATGCAAAAATCGATTTTTCCGCAAAAAATTCAAAAAAGTTTGTGTATTACAACGAAGAGCTTGAAACAAATTCAAAATTTCAAACGCAATTATCTCGAAAACTACAACGATTCAGAACATGCCGTAAAAACAAAAAATGCTCCATTTTTTATGATCTTTCCGAATATATCATTTTTTCATATGATTGTAAATTACTGAACTGGTCCTTTAAGCCCTTGCCCTCACCCCTAACGCGAGATTTTAAGAGAAAAAAATCCAAAATCTAGTTTTTAAAAAAAATTTTTCATATTTTTTGAGAGAGAAAATTTAAATTTAGAAAAATTTTAATGAAAAGAATGAAAATTTTAATGGAAAAATGGTCAGATTTTGAAAAAAATTTATAAAATTAATTATGAATTTATAAAAATTTCCATCAAAATTTTATAAACGTGAGATTTTCTTGACCCCCTCCCCTTGTGAGATTCGATGAGATTTTTGGTGACCTCCCTCCCTTCCCTCCGTGTAAACATTAGTTTGTGAATGGCCCATAAGTATTTTACTTGTTCGTATAAGTTGCCCAAACGATGCTGGCATTACCAAATTGTCCCAAAATCGATGATATAATGATAATGATTGCCGGTAGGAATATTTCGGTTTCTAAGCGATTGTTCTATAATTGTTACATAAACATGGAGACTAAATTGACTTACTAAACGAGGATCTGATATATTTGTGGAATTTGACATAGTCGATTTACAAACGAGAAATATTTACAAAGAAAATGTTAAATATAACGACCTATTCTAATCAAAATGAAATTCTATGAAAACTACCACGTGGAAATAGATTCTGGTATCCCAGGATTTTGATAAACACATTGTGAGATTTACATTTGTAGCTGTTATGGTGTAAATGTTTCAAAGAAGCTTAATTAACCCATTAACGCCCACTGAATCATATGTGGCACGCAATGTAAATGAACCTCTAGAGCAGTCAACCTAAACCCATCGGAAGCACAATAGCTTAAAATCTTCCTCTAAAATGTAATAACTTTTTCAAAGATCACCAAGGGTGATTTTTTTGTTTTCATAGCTAAAAATTGATGCAAAATTTGAAATTTGTCATTTTTTACCCCAAAATTTTAACGATTTTCGAAAAGTTTCATTTTTTCAAACGATATGTTTCCTTAGGAAAGCTTGAATAAAAATGATAGTTTAAAACGTCACTATACCTTTTGTCACGAATTGAGTTTGTCACGCTAACTTTTGTCACGCATACAAATTACAAACCGAATAAGTTAATTTTTCGCACGGAATTATTTCGAAAATCTGTCGGTTTGTAGCTTGTATGCGTGATAAAAGTTAGCGTGATAAACTGAATTCGTGATAAAAGTAGGATCCGTTGCGCTCAGTGTCCGAACAAGACTTTTTCAAACTGTGAAAAATGCAATGTCGGCTTGCACTCCAAATGTTTTAAAGATTTTCACATTCCATAAACACGCATGAATTTAAAGATATTTTTACAAACTATAAATAAATTCATTTTTATGCAATTTGACCGCTTTGAGTCCACTGGGAGGAATAAAAGCTAATGACGTAAATAAAATGAATTTTCGTGAAAAAAATTGTTGACCTACTCCTTGCCTATATAAGTACCTTAAAAGGTCACAAATTGAAATTTTGCAAATATAGGGTTGAGTATATGAGATTGAATGGAAATGATGTAAATAACAATAATTTGAGATAGAAATAGTAAGTTTCATAGCATAGCTAAAAAATGATAAATAAAAACTGCTTTATGAAACAAATGAAATACCGTGGGAAACAACCGATGGAAGAAAACAAATGACTGGTTGTATGCATATGTTACACTTGAAATGTACATGTGAAACGCTTGAAATACAATTTTTGGTACTACTCAGGATTAGGTGATCAAAATGACAAGGTTCTGGATATGGAAAAATTTTTTCGATTTTTGTCTAAAAATGATCTCTATAGGGGTAATTTTATGCGGAGAATCGTTTGTGCGCATTCACGAAGTGTGAAAATGCTTCCTTGACCCTGATTCAGGGACGATGCATGTGTATATTACAACAAAAATGGAAAATTTTCGAAAAAATTTCATCAAAAATCGAGGATAAATCGGATTTCATCGAGCACTACATTTTGTATAGTTAATTGAACGAGGAATATATTTTTTAATTATTGAAAAATCTTTTATTTTCGTGTTTTTGTCAAGTTTATTCTTCAGGGTTTATTAGTCGTGATTTGTAAGCTAGTCTCATAGAGCATCAGGTTTATGTCGATTGCCAAAATCAATAATAATTCCAAGTACCGAAGGACGGGACACCATGTGACTAAGAGTATAAGCATACGCTGAGCGTCTAAGGTACGATGCATACTCCGAGAAAACGACTAATACTTCGAGATCTTAGGTTGGCGGAAAAATGCCGAATCCGATGTGAAAAGGACAAAATACCGATTGAACACAATACCGAACAAAAAACATCTAAAGGACAAAGACTTTAACATTTAACGTTCACTTAGAGCACCGGCCTGAAGGTACCGGTATCGCCGACGAAGGAGATCACGGCCAAGGCTCGGAATGGGAAGTAGGGTGCGTTTTTATTCGTCTAAGCGGCAGCGAGGAGCACGAAGCGAACCGAGCTGTCGCTTAAACTGAGTAAAAATGTAACCCTACTTCCAGTTTCGATTGTGGTCAATACCTACTTCTGGATTTGGCCATGGGGTCTGAACTGTGAATCCTATCCCATCGTTCGGCATTATGCCAGACTTCATGTGCTTGACAAAAACGCGACCTTTGGTTTCATTTAGAAAAAGGAATGAACGAATTTGTTTACTTCGTTATTCTCGCTGCAAATCACGTGATGTTTAAAGTATACCAATTAACATGCATCTTTAAACAACTATTAAACCAAAAGTTTCTGATGTGCTCATATCAATCGAATTAATTCTGTAATTTCTGATTTGCTCTTATCAACCAAATTAAGTCTGTAAATTTTGTACGTACACACGCTGCTTTATAGCCAGATAAGAAATCCGGAAGAAGTTTGTCCAGCACACATACAAACAGCAGATATTCCTAATGAATTATACCAAAAATTTTCAATAATTAGGCTATAAAAAGATAAGGAATCGTTGAGGTCAATGTTTTCAGTTTTAATTATAATTTCCTAGCACATTATAAGCATATGTAGAAAAATTTTTGTTTTTTAAGATAGCTTTTTTACAAGCTTTGCAAGAAAGAACGGGTAAATATAGCCTGAAGATAGTGATTTTTGGGAAATTAGTGCTCGTAACTTGTAGATTTTAAAGGTGGTGCACTTCCAGGCGTATTCTCCAAGGGTGCAACTCAAAAGTCAAAGTGTTATATCTCAGCAACCATAAAAGATTTTTTGGCGGGGTCTTTTTTTAAAATATTCTACGTATCAGGAGAAATATTTTTAAAAAGATCCCGACCAAAAATCTTTTATGGTTATAATACTTTGAAGTTTGAGTTTCACTCTTAGAGAATACACCTGGAAGTTTACCTCTCTTTAAAGGGGGTGCATTTTGTGACCATTTGGGAGAAAATTTTTTTTCGTAAAAATGATCCTATTGAGGGTAATTTGATGCGAGAAATCGATTGCGCGCACTCCCAAAGTGTAAAAATGCCATCTTTATCAAGTTTTCGTGAAAAATTGTCTATTTGTTCGCTTTTTTCACCTTTTTTCGTCGAAAAAAGGCGAAAAAATAAGCAATTTTTCACGAAAACTTGGTCAAGATGGTGTTTTTACGCTTCGGGAGTACGCGTAATCTATTTCTCGCATCAAATTCCCCCCAATAGGGTCATTTTTACGAAAAAATTTTCTCCCAAATGGTCGCAAAATGCATTCCCTTTAAGATCATTCATTTCCAATTTTAGAACGAAGTGCCTTCCGCTATGCTAAAATTTATCTATATTTTAAACTTATTATTAGTTCTCGGTATTTTTGTCTCTAGAACTAGCGCTGGAACGTTTAGTATCGATAACACAATGCATCAGTTTTTAAAAGATGGAAAGCCTTTCCAATATCTTTCCGGTTCTATTCATTATATGCGTGTACACCCGGAGTTATGGAATGATAGACTACAGAGAATTCGTGCACTTGGGCTTAACGCGATTCAAGTTTATGTCCCATGGAATTTGCATGAGCCTTCGGAAGGGACGTAAGATTGATTTTAAAATGACTGTCTCTTGAATTCCTCATTTTTAGCTTTGATTTTTCTGGAGGACTTAATCTCACTCGTTTCTTGACTCTGGCGCAACAAAATAATCTTTATGTGTTGCTCAGACCAGGTCCTTATATTTGTTCCGAATGGGAATTTGGAGGTCTACCCTATTGGCTTCTGAAATATGATGAAATAGAGTTGAGAACATATGATCCTATGTAAGAAAAAAATTCAAATTCGAACAAGTAGCATAAACCTAGACCTATAGCCTATGCATATACCTGTAGACTATATGCTTAGCCTATACCTATAGCCTATACTATAGTCTATACCTATCATAGGTCAGCAAGATGGGGGGGGGAGGGTGGTGGGTAGTTCCTCCTCAATTTTGGGTCCATGAGTGAGTAGGTCAAGGGGACTCCCCCTCTTGCCGACCTATGTTAGAAATTTTTTTATCTGAAAATTTATTTATCTTGAAGTAGACTTCTGACACACAATTTTTATGGAACACCTCATATGTTCGGCTGGGTCCATGCGGTGGTCTCCCCTCAATTTTGGGTCCATGAGTGCGTGGGTCAAGGGGGAGGGAGACTCCCCCCTTTGCCGATCTATGATACCTATAGCCTATACCTATATAACGATTAACAACACACCTATAGCCTAGTCCTATACAGTGGTGTCCAACAACGTCGACGTTTATCACAAACGTCGACGTGACGTTTAAATTTTTGAATGAGCGACGTTTCAAACGTCGACATTGCCGACGTTTAAACGTCCCGACGTTCAAACGTCGCCAATATCGACGTTTCAAACGTCCCGACGTTTGTAACGTCGTTTATCTAAACGTCGACGACTTCGACAAACGTCGTTGGACACCCCTGGTCCTATACCGATCTTATATATTTAGCTATATAAAAGCTGTTCAAAATTATTTCAACGTATTACTTGACATCGTCCAACCTTTTCTATATAAAAATGGTGGCCCTATACTGATGGTTCAAATAGAAAACGAATTTGGTTATGCTTTGTCATGCAACCATACTTATACAAATTTTCTGAGGGATTTAGTCTGGAACAAACTAGGGAACGACGTTGTTTTATATACGGGTATGAGTAGTAATCCCAGAACGACCGAATTGGGGCACTATAACTTTAACCATGTTTCATATTATCCACGACAACTTCCGCCACGTTGCTAAAAAACTATAACTTTCGTATATAACTTTTGCCACGTTCGTGTCAATATACATATTTATTGCAAATCAGGCAACTCAATTAGTCTGAAATTAAATGTTTATTGACACGGCAAAAGTTACATGACGAAAGTTATAGTGCCCGAATTGAAGGTGTGGAAATCATTAAAAATAAATAAAAAATTTTGGTAATTTTCCGGAAAAATACCATTTTTATTAAAGGGGGAGTGAGGATGCAGATAATAGGTCATTCTCGGTCGAAAATTTTTTTTGCCAAAACAGCCTATATAGGGGTAAAATCATGCGAAAATCGATTGTGCGCATTCTCGAAGCGTGAAAACGCTTCCTTGACCCTGATTCAGGGAAATTGATGTGTGTTGAAACGAAAATCGAAAAATTTTGAAATTTCTCCCTCAAAATCATAATTTTTGGGGGGTAATTTCATGCGGAGAATCGATTGCACGCATTCCCGAAACTTGAAGACGCTTCCTTGACCCTGATTCAGGAAGGAGTCGGTGTATTGAAGCGAAAATCAAACATTTTCGGATTTTTATGAGAAAATCGTCGATTCTCAGATTTTTCTAGACGGAAAATCGATTGCGCGCATTCCCGAAGCTTGAAAATGCTTCCCTGACCCTGATTCAGGGAAATGAGTGTTTTTGTATTGAAGCGAAAGTATGAAAATTTTGGATTTTTCTTCTAAAATCATCTTTCTAAGGGTTATTTTATGCGAGAATCGATTCAGCGCATCACCGAAGCGTTGCGGTACATAATTTTTTAAGGACGATGGTTAAGGATGCATTTTGACGCTTCGGGGATGCTCTGAATCAATTCTCGCATAAAATAACCCTTAGAACGATGATTTTAGAAGAAAAATCCAAAATTTTCATACTTTCGTTTCAATACAAAACACTCATTTCCCTGAATCAGGGTCAGGGAAGCATTTTCAAGCTTTGGCAATGCGTGCAATCGATTCTCCGCATAGAAAAACCTAAGAATCGACGGTTTTCTCATAAAAATCCGAAAATGTTTGATTTTCACTTCAATACACCCACCTCATTCCCTGAATCAGGGTCAAGGAAGCGTTTTCATGCTTCGGTAATGCGCGGAATCGATTTCTCGCATAAAATTACCCCTAGAACGTATTTTTACAAAAATTTTCAAAAAAAATTTTTTCGAGATCCTGCCATGATTGTTACCCCTCCTTTAAAAAATGTCATTTCTAGGGTAAATTTTAGTCGAAAAATCGATTGAATAGGTTTCGAAGCGTGAAAATGCTTCCCTGATTCAGGGAATGGAGGTCGTGTATTGAAGAGAAAATCGAAAAATTTGGATTTTTAAACAAAAAAGACCCTCCGGGCTTCAATAATAAATGAC
>OZJO01015318.1:0-30600 GCA_900406225.1 Acrobeloides nanus | reverse complement strand
GCAAAAAATTCAAAAAAGTTTGTGTATTACAACGAAGAGCTTGTAACAAATTCAAAACGCAATTATCTCGAAAACTACAACGATTCAGAACATGCCGTAAAAACAAAAAATGCTCCATTTTTCATGATCTTTCCGAATATATCATTTTTTCATGTGATTGTAAATTACTGGACCTTTAAAGAAAATTTTTTAAAACCCACCTTTATGAATAAGAATTGCCACCTTTTTTAAAAAGCCATTATGCATCCCTAAGCCAAAATCAATTAGATTCAAAATTGTTATTATAAAAAACAATATTTTTGTTTTAATAAGGAAAATAGAATAAAAAGAAGAAACACAGTTGAAAACAATGTTATTGTCCTGCTGAAACAAAGTCGAACGCTAAACCAGCGTGATTTAACAATCTTTAACAGCCTCTAGTTTCGGACAAGTTCGAAGACAAACGGCCATAAAATATGGCCTTACACTAGAAAATTATCATGCAAACAACTGTTTAAAAATGTTTTTCAACAATTAAACTAGAGAAATCCTACTACATTCAAAAAATTGACACCAAAATCATCGAAATTGGGGACAAAAAAAATTTTTTCACTTTTTACATTTTGGGGACTAAGACGAAAAATCGATTTTTATAGCTAAAATGAATATCACCATCGTTTTCGGCACAATAAATAAAACTTCAATAATACCCATACCGATGTAAGTTGAAAAAATAATTTTTTTCAATTTTTATGGGGTAACTCCCTAATTTTTCAATTTTAGGGGGTAACCCCCTAATTTTTAGATAAAAATTGAATTTTTAGCTTAAATAAATATCACCATCGTTTATATTGATCGGTGGTGTAGTGGCTAGCACCTTGATTTGATACGTGCTATCAAGAGAGCATTCACCCAGGTTCGATTCCCACACTCGTCAGTTACTTTTTGCCTCAAGTAAATTTTTTTCATTTTATTGCCCAAAATACCTCCGAAATCGACCTCAATAGCACAAAATTCAATTTTTCCCTGCTATTTTAGGTCATAAGGAGCAGTTTTAGCTAGTTTTGGAAAAAATTCATATCTTTCCAGTCTGACAGTTCCCTTGTTAGGGGGTACCCCCATGATTTTAGTGTCATTTTTCTTCTTTCACCGAGTTCTTTCCAAAAATCTAAGTCGTAAGGGAGTTGGACTTAAAGGTCCAGTGCGACGAACACTCCAACCGGGGAAATTTTTTTAAAAACAGCGCCAAATGAAAGTTCATATTGTAAAAGTGAAGTTAATTTCGAGTTTTGAACTTCTTGCAAAAAAAAGTGCAAAAAAGATTTGATCCCGATGGGGATTGAACCCGGGCATTAAAAATGAAAGTTTATATGCTTAGCCACTAGACTATGCTCGCAAATATATTAGTGCCATTAAATTAAATAACATAGAAAATGTATGAAAATCGTGATCTTTGGGGTGATTTTTCTCAAAGAGTACTTGACGGTTGGAGAAATTTTTTGTAGCTTTTTTATAGACTCATCATAAACTTTCATTTGGCGCTGTTTTTAAAAAAATTTCCCCGGTTGGAGTGTTCGTCGCACTGGACCTTTAAGATTACAAAATTCGGTGACACAAACAAACAGACATTTCTCGTTTCATATTAAAAGATTACTTTCTGTGACTATTGTGATTTTATTTATCAAATTATTCAATGCTATCCTTGAGATCGTACAATAAACATCAACATTGAACATAATGTCAAACATCTCTTTCATATTAGTGATGTTTGAAACATCACATTCGCATTAGAAAAATGATGTTTTGGGTTGGTTTTTATCAACCCTTAGATTTTTTAGTCTCGAATGAGAATCTGTCATTAGTTTTTAGCTTAGATTTAGTGATTAGGGTAACAATGGCTCATATGCAAACATATTTGTTGGAAAACTTTTTGAAAAAATGCCTCTAAAATGTAAAAAAATTGGCATTGTAACTTTCGCCACGTTTCATGTTCGCTACAACAACTTTCGCCACGTTGCTAAAAAACTATAACTTTCGCCACATTCGTGTCAATATACATATTGCAAATCAGGCAACTCAATTAGTCTGACATTAAATGTTTATTGACACGAAAGTGGAGAAAGTTACGTGGTGATAGTTATCGTGGCAAAATTTATAGTGCCAAAAAATTTCTATCTTGCTCATAAATGTCTTTTAAAGGGGGTGTCAAATATGGCCGAGTAGAAAAATTTTTTTAACAAGTGACCCTTTAGGGGTAATTTTATGCGAGAAATCTATTGCGCACATCGAAAAATTCTGAAAAATTTTTCGGGGGTCAAAAACCCCCCAAAAATGATTTTGTTGGGGTTAAAACTTATAACCCCTAATTTTGACGCATTTTTTTCAATTTTTTGACCCCCGAAAAATTTGTTCAGAATTTTTCGATGTGCGCAATCGATTTCTCGCATAAAATTACCCCTAAAGGGTCACTTGTTAAAAAAATTTTTCTACTCGGCCATATTTGACACTCCCCTTTTCGCAAAAAATGGCAAAACGGATTGCTAGAGTCAAAGGTAAATGATCAGAAGCATTCTTACAGATTATTGAACAGCCCAATAAAATCTTTCCTTCATATGTTTACATATGACCATGAGTCATATTTAATATGCTAAACGTAAGCTTTGTGGTCCCGTTTTGTTTACCTAAACTCATATATAAAGAGATCAAGATCGAATATATGGCAAAGTTGTGCTAGGTAGCTTTTAACTTCAACGACAACTTTTATTTTATATTCATTTCTAATATTTAAAACATCATAATGGTTTGGCCTTTCAGTAAGCATCACGATAATAATAGTTATAATGGCGGCCATCAAAAATCCGTAGGTTATGTAAAGTCCATTTCAAAACCAAGTGCTAAACTTTTTCTTAGACGCTGGTAGAGAGTGATCTCGTCCGATCTGGCAAGTTAAGCAACGTTGGTTCTGCCAGGTTCGATCCCGCTAGGATCAAAACTGTTAAATTTCGGAAAATTTTTTTGCGAAATAAGGCAAATTTTTTGGCAAAAAATTTTTGAAGAAGTTGGATATTCAAAAGTTTACAAAAGTTTCGACCGTATCCGGGATCGAATCTGGCATCTATGTTTTAGAAAAAGTTTAGCATTTGGAGTTGAAATGGGCTTTATTAGGTTGTTCGAAAAGTAACCGATTTTGCAGATTCGGCGTGGCGACAATTGAGGACGGGCACTTGAGGATATGACATTTGAGGATGTCTATTTGAGGACTTGACACTTGAAGACGAGCACTTGAGGACGGACATTTGAGGATGGGACATTTGAGGACGGAATATTTGAGGATGGGTGTTATTTAGGGCCTAAAAAACATATCCCACCTTTGTTTCTCAAATGTCCCATCCTCAAATGTCCCGTCCTCAAATGTTCCGTCCTTAAATGTCCCATCTTCAAATGTCCGTCCTTAAATAGCCATCCTCAAATGTCTCATCCTCAAGTGCTCGTCCTTAACTGTCGCCACGCCGCAGATTCAATCGAATCTTTATACAAATTACCTTATAGGGGATTTTTCTATTCGAGAAATCGATTCGCGCATTTACGAACCGTGAAAACACTTCTTTGACCCTGATTTAGGGAGGGCGTGAATGATCAAAGAAGCATTCTAATAACTTATCGTAAGCGTTATTACACTGCTCCATATAAAGATACGTCCACCCCAAAAATCGAGGTTCTGAGCTCGGGATTCAGTAACCCCCTCGAAATTGATTAAATAACATAGAAAAGAGCCTAAAAATACGATTTGTGAAAAAATTTCGTTTCAAAACACCATTTTTTGGAGTTTTTCTTAATTTTTGTAAAAAAGTGCTTTTTGCAATTCCACAAAAAGATACGTCCACTTGAAAAAAACGTTTATTTTTCAACAAAAACAACAGAAAAACATGATTTTAGTCAACAATAGGGCCTCCATTGCGTTGGATAAGCTGGAATAGTCGATTTGGCATGCTTCCGACGAGATTATCGATGGTTCTTTGATCAATTTCTTGCTATGCCTCCAAAATGGCTTCTTGAAGCTCTTCTCTGGTTTGAAAATGCCTGTTTTCTGCATAGATGCGTCGTACGAGGATTCCCCATAAATTTTCGATAGGGTTTAAGTCTGGTGAGTAGGCTGGCCATGGCAGAACATGGATGTTTTGAGCTGTCAGCCAATACTGTGTGCTTCGGCTTCGGAGAATTGGTGCATTATGTTCCTTTCCTCTTCTTTTCTTAGATAGTTGGCAAACAAATCGACGTGCAAGGAAACAACTCGAAGATGAAATCTATAGACAACCAGTTACTGTCGAATCCTGTGCCTAAGCACGTAGACGCCTAAACCCCTAAGCGCTAAGGATTAGGGTTAAGCAAGCATTTTCATGCTTTGATAATCGATTCCCCGTCTAGAAAAGCTCCTGGAATGTTGGTTTCTCTGCGAAAATTCAAATTTTAGTCCATTTTCGCTTCGTTACACATAATTCCTTCCTTGAATAAGGGAAGCATTTTCAGGGTTCGGGAATGCGTGTATCTGATTCCTCGCATAAAATTACCCATATAAGGGTCGTTTTCAGAAAAATTTTATTGAAAAAAAATTATTACGTTATTTTGGGCCGCTCTCCTTTAAGAGTACCAAGGTTTTATTTAAAACGTCTTATTCATTTTAGAATCAACATGGTGGGCATCAAGGAGGAAATTATGGGCACTCTGCATCCCAACATTATGAACATGGTGGTCATAGTGAACATAATGGAGGGCATCATTATGAAAAAAATCATGGTGGTCATCATGGACATAATCAAAATAGCCATGGGCATGAACACGGACATGGACATAAACACGATCATCATTAGACTTACCTTTGTAAATAAAGAAATAAATGTTGAAAATTTTTTATGTTTCTATTGTAATTGAGAATGTTTCTCTTAGATTTTGCCGCAAAGACAAAATCTTTTGAACGCAAGGGGAACCGAACCCTTGCTAGTGACGGTGATGTCGAACTCTTTGGCAGCGAACCGACCACTACACTATGTTGGTCACTGAATGAATCGTATTGAATTTTGACCTTGTAGTGCCAACCGCAACAATTTCCCAACAAGATATAAGAAATGAGGAGGGTTCGATCCCAATTTTTTTCTAGGCTTAAAAACATGCAAGCAAAATAGCAGTTGAAACAAACTTTTATTAAATAAAAAACACATATATGTATTTACAAAAGTAACAATTTCACACAATATGAGATTCATTTCACATTGCTAATTGGAGGGTTGAAAGATGTGCCTGAGAAGCTTGGCCTAAATCTATTCTTTAAAGGAGGTAACAATCGGAGTCCGGTTCTCCGAAAAAATTTTTTGAAAATTTTTGTAACAAATATATTCCTAGGAGTAATTTTATGCGAGAAATCGATTCTGCGGATTCCCGAAGCATGAAAATGCTTCTTTGACCCTGATTCAGGGAATAGGGTAAAGGAAGCATTTACAGTCCCTGAAACATGGTTAAAGAAGTGTTTCTATGCTTCGGGAATGTGCGCAATCGATTCCCCGCCCAAAAAAACCTAAGAATCGACGGTTTTCTCATAAAAATTCGAAAATTTTTGATTTTCGCTTCAATACACCCATTCCTTGAATCAGGGTCAAGAAAGCGTTTTCATGCTTCGGGAATGTGCAGAATCGATTTCTCGCATAAGATTACCCCTAGGAATGTATTTTTTACAAAAATTTTCAAAAAAAATTTTTTCGGAGAACGAGCTCCGATTGATACCCCTTTTTAATTTAAACTATACGCCATATAAAAATCTAATCTAAGGTCAAGCATCTCAAAGAGAAGTTAAGCTCAATGAATAAAGAGGTCACTTAAAAAAGAAAAAAAAATTAAAAATAGGTTTATTGAACTTTGGGGATCAAGCATCTCGAATTGACAAGGAACATGCACGAAGTAACGCATGAATTGTTTCAAAAAGTCCTATATATTCTGAAAGAGCATACTTGATAACCCTTTAGAAATAACAAAATTAGCTACTATAACTCAAATCCTGAGGAGATAAAAATATACACTACTATATAAGTAAAAAATGATCCATTCAATCAAAAAGCAAGATGGCTCAGTCGATCGGTTGCAGACCAATGACCGGATGATCCGGGGTTTGACTTCCATTGCCGTCCAAAAGTTTTTGCCTTTTCTTAAAATTTTTTTATCTTTTCAGGATTAGAGTTATAGCAGCTAATTTTGTTATTTCTAAAGGGTTATCAGGTATGCTCTTTCAGAACAATAGAAGAATTCAAGCGCCACTTCGTGCATATCCCTTATGAGGTTAAGCTCAAATAAATAAAGAGGTCACTCAAAAAAGATCAAAACATCACAAAATAGACTTATTGAACTTTATTACTCTTTCCACAACAGACAACAGCGCCAGCCAGGATTATAGCGATGAGTTGTAGGGCCAAAATGCCTATGAGAACAATCCCAGCTACGAGGAACATACCATCTAGTCGAGAGGAGATCTCTGTTGTACAAGGTCTCTAAAATTAAAAAAGTAATTGTTTAGAATATATGTAAATTTGTAAAAAATTAATATTTTTGAAAAAATTAATCCAAAATTAAAAAAATCATATGAGAGGGGACACTACTCTTAAGTAAATTTTTAACGGTCGAAGGCAAGCCAAATCATGAGAGTGGGACTAAATTCTGTTTCCTGTACTGGGGTTTAGAAAATGAGAAAACGAAAAAACCCCATAACTGTAAGGAAAGACCTAGTGCCCATGGTGCATCTCGAAAAATCCTGTCCCGATCAAGAGGTCAATCCCCTATCCGGGATCTAACACTACTTCTAATCAACAAAACGTAAATCTTACATCAGTTGGGGTACATACGGAATTTGGGATTCCATTGCCGCAGCAGTTAAACTAAAAAATTATAACGATTTTTGGTACTACTTCGGATTAGCTGCCCCGACTAAAGAGGTACTGGAGCTGAAAAAAATTTTTAATTTTTTCCCTATAGGGGTGTTTTTACGCGAGGAATCGATTGTGCGCATTCCCGAAACTTGAAAATGCTTCCTTCATCATGAACTAGGGAAATTTATGGAAAAATTCCCTAAAACGCTTAAAAACAAATTTTTTCAATTTTCCTAGTTTATGGTGAAGGAAACATTTTCAAGCTTTGGGGATGCGCGCAATTGATTCTCTGCATAAAAATACCCCTATAGGGTCTTTTTTATAAAAAATTTTTTTCAGTACCCTGTCACCAGGATAGCTAATCCGAAGTAGTACCCGATTTTTAACAACTTTTAAGATGAAAAACCCCCTACTCGATTTCGTAGTGTATACAAATCCGAAGCCTGCATTTGGAAAACAGCACTTATATAACCATAAAGAGATTGGTAGATCTAAATTTTCTCTATTCTTTTAACTAATTTTTCATTGTTTATTACATTAGTCCGCCAAATGAATATGAAAACGCCAGCCGCAATTTCCAACAATGACATAATGATAAGAAGGATCATGTAAAAACCATTCAAGCATCGGAAATTACAACAAGATCCACAAACGCCAAAGAAACCGATGATAGAAGCTGCAACTCCAAAACCTACAAGTACATACCAAGATATTGTCACCTAAAAATGTTAAAGGGGGTAAGATTTAGGGACTAATTTCTGAAAAAAATTTTTTGCCAAAACAGCCTATATAGGAGTAAAATCATGCGAAAAATCGATTGTGCGCATTCCCGAAACGTGAAGCTTCCTGACCCTGATTCAAGGAGAATATAGATTTCGACCTTTTTTATACTAGTACTTTGTTTTAAAAGACGTTTCACTATAAACAAGCCTCGGTGGTGCAGTGACAAATCAGCGGCTTAGTGGTCACAAGGTCGTGGGTTCGAATCCCGCTTAGAGGCAAATTTTTTTGCACAAAGTAAAAATCGAAAAATTTTGCAACTTTATGACCCATGGCTCAAAAAATTTGCCTCCAAGCGAGATTCGAACCCGCGACATTATGACTACTAAGCCGTTGATTTGTCACTGCACCACCGAGGCTTGTTGATGGTGAAACGTCTTTTCAAATAAAGTACTAGTATAAAAAAGGTCGAAAAATCTATATTTTCCCTGAATCAGGGTCAAGGAAGCATTTCCACGTTTCGGGAATGCACGCAATCAATTTTTCACATGATTTTATCCCTATATAGGCTGTTTTGGCAAAAAAATTTTTCAGAGATTAGTCCCTAAATTTGACCCCCCCCTTTAATACATATAAGAATTGTTTAAAAATAATTTACTCCAAACTGCATATCATTTTTATAAGTAAGCAGGTTGTAATTAGAATTATCGAAGATCATGGTTTTGAGTTCATTTTCAAATCGATTGTCAAATCGGATCCACAGTAGTAAACCAACCATTGCCAAGCCAGTTAGCTACAAATCATAGTAAATAATTTTGGCATCGACTCGAATGAAACGGAGAGGATGAAACAAAACTAATGAAACGATACGAATGAAACCATATGTGAGCAAAGGGGAACTGTCCCTCCCCCCACTCCTTCTTATCGGCCGAAAAATTCTGATACCACTTCTTATTTTTTTCAAAATCCGAAAAAATACATAAGGGTCTCCCTTATGTTGTTGCCCAAAATTTGAAAAAAAAGTCAATCAGCCCACCCTTCCACGTCCAGTGGCGTAGGCAGAAGGATCGGCTAGGGGCATAGGTGAATGGGAGGGGGTCCATTTTTCCAAAAATTTGCGGGGATGGGGGTTAATTTTTTTGCCAAAAATGATATTTTTTGTGCAAAAATTTTCAATAAAAATGTCATTTTCATCTAAAATCGTCAAAATTTGCTGTTTTTGCCTAAAAATGCAATTTTTAGTGATTTTTTTGCCTAAAATAGCCATTTTTGACGATTTTTGGTGAAAAAATATCAGTTTTTAGTGAAAAAATGGCCATTTTTTGTAAAACTTTTCAAAATCAGAAAAACATAAGATGAACCCTTAGGAAAGATTTTAAATTTTTCAAGAACGAGAGGTACTTGCCCCCCCCCCCATCTGTGTGGGAGGGGGAGGAGGCAAGTGTCATTGCTTACCATCATGATAAAATTCAATTCCACCAAAAGCGTCCGAGAACAGCATGTACATCCGTACCCCATAATGAAACTGTCTAAACTAAAATTAATTAAAGAAATATAATGAAGCCAGATAATATGAAAAAAGAAAATCTCTCGTGAAATGCTTGCAAAGAAGAAAAAACTGGCACGGAAATCAATTTTACCTTTCTATGGTCAGACTTTCACAAATATATTCTAGGCAAACGAGCGTGGAAGTTCCTAGAAAGCTTATAATGAGTACGAGCTAATTATTGAAAAAAGCGCTTCAAACATCACTACATCAGTTGAAAAGGCTTCTTTAACAAATTATTAAAATCGATTTTTTTTCAAAGCGCATTTTCAAAGCATGAAAAATTAAGTTTGACCCTGGAAATCGGAAAAAACTTTTCGCGTTGAAATTCATTTCTATTTCAGGGTCAAACTTAATTTTTCATGCTTTGAAAATGCGCGCAAGCGATTTTTCGCCTAGAAATTACCCCTATAGGGGTCTTTCCTGCAAAAATTTTGAGACAAAATTTTTTCGGAGATACAGGTCCCCCCTTATGTTTTTTCGAAGGGTTAGGGCTATCTTGTCAGGCTAATAACTCAAAAATGAACGATAAGTTTTTAAACCGCCTTAATTAAAGTTGCTCAGAAAAATGAGCTCTACAACCCTACAATTCGCTTTTTCTGATCTGTCCGCACTTGTATTTTGACCTAGGTGTGTGTCATGTTTTTCGACTTACACGGCCATTTTTTTACGAACGTTTAATTTTTAGGCTGAAAGTTCCCCCAAAAATACGATTTTGTTGAAAATTTGATTAAAAAAATAGCAATTTTGCACATTTTTGAAGAAAATTTATAAGGAAACTACACAAAAACATGCCGCATTTCGGCATTCCGCGCCGAAATACGGCATGTTTTTCAATTTTTGGTCCCACGCGGGATGTATGGGGGACAACCCCCCTTGTGCATCTATGTTTGTGCGCCGAAAATTTTAATCCCGCCCATTGCACACAAAGCTCTCTCTCTTGCTGCGCACCGATGCCCTACGATCTTGTCCACGGCGTGCAACGGTTCTTCGCCGTCGAAATCCACTGCATCTCTTGAAGCTCTAATCTTTTTTGTGCATCTTCATAATATTTTGAGCAGTCAACAGAATGCATCTTGAGAATTTTTTCTCCAAGGCGCCGAAATGTGGCATGTTTTTCAATTTTTGATCCCGTGCGGGATGTATGGGGAAGACAATCCCCCCTTGTATACCTATGCTTGTGCGCCGAAAACTTTAATCCTGCCCATTGCATAAAAAACTCTCTCTCTTGCCATCACTGCACACCCGATGCCTTACGATCTTGTCCACGGCGTACAACTGTTCATCCACTACATCAGGATATTTTTCTTGAAGCTCTAATCTTTTTCGCGCATTTCCGATGGTTTGCGCGCATTCTCGAAGCCTGAAAATACTGCTCAAATCTTGATTCAGGAAAATAAGTATGTATAAAAGCGAAAAATACAAATTTACACACTTGCTTTCCTAAATCAGAATCTGGGAAATATTTTCAAACTTCAGGAATGCGCGCAATCGATTTTCTCATAAAATTACCTCTATATGGGTCATTTTAGGATTTTTGAAAACAAATTTTGAGTCAAAAAACATACAAAAATCGCCCAAATTCCAGTTTTTTATACACCCTGTAAATAAACATGAGTGACCAGCGTCCTAGCCATTACGTCACGCGCGCCCAGCTTTTAGAATCTCCTATTGGAACAAAGTTTAATTTTTTAAGCCCTTGAACTAAACAAATACACATCACTTATTCATCATTTTTACAAAGACTTGTAGTAAAGCATTAAAAAACTATTCCCAAATGAAAAAATACGTAAGCAAAAGTAAGCCTTTTCACATCCTTATTTGTATGAAAAATATTTCGTAACATTGCCGTAGGTAACCTTTCTATATGAAACAAACACCTTGATTAGTTCCATAGCGACTATAATGAAATCTCTTCTATATTTTTTAAATCACATGAAACTTGGTCAACGAAATAATTACATACTTTATTATGCAATTACTTTCCTCTCGACTAACGTTTTCTTTCGGCTAAAGTACTCGTGCCGTGCCCTGAAAGGAGCAAAAATCCGAAACGAAGTAATTAGCTTTCAAATTAAAAATATCAGAAGTTTATTTGACTAGCACCTAAGCCGCAACAAGAAAATGTCCACTTTATTAAAATCAATAACTTTATATTCAAGATGGATATAAATGGATATAAATTCTTTCCGTGAAAAGGATGATTTTATCCACTCCTTTTTCATCTATAACTACAAACTAAGATATTGAAAGTTTAATCCTCCGAGGAGCAAAAAGGTTTTCCTTCGTTAATACAATGATAAAGAGATAAATATAGTATAGTACATGGAGCCGAGTAGAGTAGGGGAAACCGATAAAAATCGTTCGGTTTTGGTCTTTTTTATGACCTTTGGTTTTGTCCCCAAGGGCTAAAAAGTTGAAATTTCAAAAAGTTGCTTCCTGTCAGGAGCTATAGTTCGACCAAAACCCTTGAACCCTATACCAAAATGGTTATAAATGTTATTAATTAGTCATAAATAAATAAATAAATCTGTTTTGATCAAAATCAAAGACCCTTCAAAAAATGGGCACTATAACTTTCGTCACGATAACTTTCGCCATGTTACTTTCGCCACTTTCGTGTAAATAAACATTTAATTTCAGACTAATTGAGTTACTTGATTTGCAGTAAATATTTATATCGACACGAACGTGGCGAAAGTTATAGTTTTTTGGCAACGTGGCGAAAGTTGTCGTGGCGAACATGAAACGTGGCAAAAGTTATAGTGTCAAAAAATGTCGCCTGTGATAAAAACAATTTTGTATCACAAAATACCAGGGGTTGCAATACCTTTGTTTGCTACTGTATGTTAAAAAGTTTTCTTCTAAAAAGCGGAAGTAAAATTTGATAAAAACACAATTTGCAATTCATTGGTATTTATTTTTAAGTGTTTGCGTTAAGTACAAATGTATAAGTAGTTATAAGTAGCCCACCTGGTCAGTGGTTAACAAAAATAAATGGTCAAACATCAACGAGGAAATAGTTTTATGATATAAAAGAAAAGTTTTTCAATACCATTTCTACTTTTCCTTTTAATATTCTTTCCTTTATAGTCTGTTTCAAGGGATGATCAAATGTGTGGTGCCCAAGAACAATGACGATAATAGATCAAATTTGGGAGGGTCCACTTTTGAAAATTTTGTTAAAAAATAATTGCATTTTTATTCAAAAAATCGCGCAGTCGGAAGCATACATGGGCACGGGTGACCCCAGGTTTTTCACCTGGGGGGTTGTGAGGCGAGGGAGGTTGTGGGGGGATGTAGGATGTGGGTCAGAAGGCCGACAAATTGAGGATTAATAGTCGAAAAGTAGGTTGCTTGGAGCAGCATATTTATTTTTGGGAAAAAATATTTTTTAAATTTGTCAATCTTTTTTTGGTCGCTTTTTTCGACCCCATCGGGAGGGGACCAAATGAGGGTCGTGGATTTATTGAAAATTCCACCTGGGGGAGCTGCCCATGTATGGTTGGAAGCGATATGATTTAGCTAAATGAAGACGCGATTTCGATCCTCGGATGTCGAAATTTTGTATCTTAGCGATTCAACAAAGATTACATGGAATAATTTTTGTCTACCATTATTTTTCGGGCATTATAACTTTCGCCATGTAACTTTCGCCACGATAACTTTTGCCACTTTCGTGTCAATAAACATTTAATTTCAGACTAATTGAGTTGCCTGATTTACATTTACAATAAATGTGCACGGGATGATCAATAATTTACTCACGTATTTAAAAAAGCTCGCCAAAAATCGAGTTTAAGTCCATTTCAGTCGCCCGATAGCTCATTCGATAGCCACCGTCATCGAATTTAGTTAGCAAAAAATTATTAAAAAATATTTTCTTTTCAATTTTTTAGCCCAAAAGTACTAAAAAATCACGATTTTTTGAAATTTTCCTTATTTTCAAAATTTTGCCAAAAATCGAGTATAGGACGGATTTCTTCGAGCGACGGCAATCTTGAAAGATGGGAATCTGAGGAATTTTACAAAAGAAATTATTGAAAAAGCTTTTAAAATCGCGGAGATATGATTTTTTGAAAATTATGCTTTTTTTTAATTTTTGCACTTTTTTGAAAATAAGGAAAACATCGAAAAAAAGCATAATTTTCAAAAATTCATATCTCCGCGATTTNATTTGAAGTTTGGACCCAAAATGCCCATTTTTCATCGAAAAAAAGCATAATTTTCAAAAATTCATATCTCCGCGATTTTAAAAGCTTTTTCAATAATTCTTTTTGTAAAAAATACCTCAGGATCCAAACTTTCAGAATTGCTGTCGCTCGAAGAAATCCGAACTATACTCGATTTTTGGCAAATTTAAGAAAAATTGGAAAATCCACCAACTTCAAAAATCCATATCTTGTCGAAAATAAAATATTTTTTAATAATTGTATTCATAAAAGAAAGTTGGAATTCTGAGATATTTTTTACAAAAAGAATTATTGAAAAAGCTTTTAAAATCGCGGAGATATGAATTTTTGAAAATTATGCTTTTTTTCAATTTTTGCACTTTTTTGAAAATAAAGAAAACATCGAAAAAAAGCATAATTTTCAAAAAATCATATCTCCGTGATTTTAAAAGCTTTTTCAATAATTTCTTTTGTAAAAAATCTCTCAGATTCCCAACTTTCAAGATTGCCGTCGCTCGTAGAAATCCATCCTATACTCGATTTTTGGCAATGCTTTGAAAAGAAGGAAAATTTCAAAAAATCGTAATTTTTTAGTATCTTTGGGCTAAAAAATTGAAAATAAAATATTTTTTAATAATTTTTTTTGCTTACAAAATTCGGTGACGGTGGCTATCGAATGAGCTATCGGGCGACTGAAATGGACTTAAACTCGATTTTTGGCGAGCTTTTTAAATACGTGAGTAAATTATTGATCACTCTGTATATAGACACGAACGTGGCGAAAGTTGTCGTGGCGAACATGAAATGTGGTGAAAGTTATAGTGCCATTTTCGATTTTGACTTTTGTGGGACCCTAATAGTGATGCATCGAAATCGTAATTACGGTGTTCCGATTTCGCGAAATCGAAATCGGGGTCGTAATTTCGAAATCGAAATCCCATAGGAAATTGCCATTTTTAAGCTGAAAATGCTATGAAAATGATGATTTTTGGCGAAAAATTTTGTAAAAAAAATAAATTTTAGGAAAATGAAACTTATTTTCGCTTTCATTGGCTTTATTTTCTTGCTTTTTTTAGCCTTTCCTGTTAATGCCATGGAAAATGGTTTCTTGCGAACGAAACGTGGTGATCCCAAAAATCGACCTGTCATGAGGCCATACCCTCGTCCAAAACCAATTAAAGGATAAACATCAAAGTCTGATAATTTTTTCACGCAGCCCCTTGGGCTGCTGTGTTTCACCTTGTTGTAAATTTAAAAATTCAATGTTCCTGTTTCGACAAATTTTTTCCATATCATAACACCCACGATAAAACATCCTACACATTTCATTTTTGCCTAATTTTTTTATTGGCACCGATAAAAATTTGATACCTATCAATATTTGAAAGAATTTTTCTTTTGATCTTGAAGTCTTTTCATCACATGATTCAGCGAAACGAATTAAATCGAGATGATTATCGTCATGCCAGCTCGCTCCTATAACTCCTCTTCACATTGGGAAAGGCTTATTTGCACAAGATAAGGTCAACAATAAAATTCCAAATAAGAGTGATTATATAAGCATTGGGAGTGATTTTTCCTTCATTCGAGCTATTTTTTTGATTGCTTAGTTCCGGGTATTTTTTCTAACTGACAAAAATGGTACATATGCCAGGACATGGTCACCATAATGAGCCGGTAATTTTTGAAAAAGTTAATAAAATGGTACTAGGACAACCATCACGGTCATGGTCGTCCGTCACGGACAACCGTGATGGTCATGGTCGTTCGTCAAGGACAACCGTCACTCCATTTGTGGCTAAAATTCGATTTTTTGGCAAAATTCAATTTTTTAACTAAAATTCAATTTTTTGACCAAAATAGCTCAAACTAAAAAAATATATTTTTTCAAATCCTATCGTATTTTACAAAAAATTAGTTTATTATTTTTTCTATTTTTTTAGCATCACGACTCACATGGACATAATGTCTCCCATGGACATGGACATCCACCACCAGTTATGCACTATGAAGGCCAACATGGCCATGGACATCCACCACCAGTTCACGGTGGACATCATCATGCCCCACCACCATGTAATCCACATGGACATCAGGAACATGGACATGGACACCATTAACGAAACCAACTTTTTGATCATCTGATGTTTATTTATTTAAAAATTACGTTTAGTCATTTACAGGGTGACCACACGCTGTAAAATATTGAATTAATAAATTTTATGAATATTATGACACTGATTCGGCACCAATTCCCTCGTAATCCCAAAATTCGTAATGCCCTAAAGATATTTCGTAGTTGCACATATTTTCGACACAACAACAAATCCAATCAAATGGTACACCATGCGCGTCTATGTTGAACCGGCAGCCAGGGATTTTGCAAAATTTTGTTGTAGCACACGATCTAAAAAGACATACATCTCGGGGTACTCAATAAAAAACTTGGAGCAAGCTCCCCTGGTTGCCGCCACTTAACATTGGCTAAACTCGGCAAAAAATTTTTATTTTTTTCCGAAAATTACCCATTTAGTGATAATTTTATGCGAAAAATCAATTGAGCGACTCTCGCAACCTGAAAACCGCAGAAAAATGGTGAAATTCGATTTTCTCGAGAAATGAACATATATCCCCCCCCATGCATCCCTGCGTGGTCGTTTCGATTGCGCGACTCCCGCAACCTGAAAACTGCAGAAAAATGGTGAAAATTCGATTTTCTTGAGAAATGTATAAATATCCCCCATGCATCCCTGCGTGGTCGTTTTTGACGGGAAAATGATCATTATCCATTTCTCGAGGAAATAGAATTTTCACCATTTTTCTGCGATTTTCAGGTTTCAGGTCGCGGAAGTGCACACGATCGATTTTTCGCATAAAATTACCCTAAATGGGTAATTTCCGGAAGAAAATGAAAATTTTTTTGCCAATTTTAGCCAACGTTAAGTGGCGGCAACCAGGGGCACTTGCTCCAAAAACTTCAACTTTACCTAATAATCTCGGTGGTATTCCTTATTTTAAAAATTGCGCAACCAAACATATTGGGTCCATAACAAGGAACAGGTTGTAAATTTGTAGCGTTATTCCATTTTCCTAAATTTTTTTTTGAAAATTTTATTGAATTGTTCAGAAAGTTTCTGAGGCTTTTTACATGAATTTTGGATCACAGGTACCCAAACGGGGGGAGTCTACCACCTAATCCATCCGGCAAAAAGGCCAAAAATAGGGACCAACTCGGTATTTTTGAAAAAATCGAAAAAAATCATCTTGGTCCCCCCATGCCCAAAAATTTTTCCAAGAAAAAACATAGGGGGGACCAAAGCAAATTTTTCACTTTTTTGGGACCCATCCCAGCATCAGACCCCCATCTACACTCCTGTTTGGACACCTATGTTTTATCCGAAATTTTTTTCTATAAACGACCCCTATAGGGGTAATTTTATGCGGGGAATCAATTGTGCGTATCCCAGAGTGTGAAAAAGCTTTTCTGATCCTGATTCAGGGAAGGTGGTGGGTGTATTGAAGCGAAAATGAACTAAAATTCGATTTTTCACCGTAAAACCGAATGTTAGGAGTTTTTCTAGGCGGGGAATCGATTGTGCGCATTCCCAAAGCGCGAAAATACTTCATCTACCCTGATTCAGAGAAAGTGGTAAATGTACAAGGGGGAGGCAACAAGTCACGGAACAAGGGGAAAAAGTTACGGGACAACTGAAAAATTTTTATTGACTGTAAAGCGTTTCGAAAATACAAAATCAGGTGATTTACTCAATAAAAAAATTTTCAATTATCCCGTAACTTTTTGCATTTTTCCCGTAATTTTTTGCCCTCTCCCCCTCTCTGTATTGAAGCGAAAATGGACTAAAATTCGATTTTTTTCCAAAAAACCGTATGTTTAGGGTCTTTCTAAGTGATTCACATACTATTCACCAACCAAATATTTCAAAATCATGGTCAGAAAAATATTTTCATGCACCAGCAATGCGCGCAAGCGATTTCCCGCCTAGAAAAACGCCTAAACAACCGATTTTACGGTGAAAAATCGAATTTTAGTTTATTTTCGCTTTATACACCTACCATCTTCTCTGAATCAAGATCAGGGAAGCGTTTTCACTCGTCGGGAATGCGCGCAATCGATTCCCCGCTTAAAATTAGCCCTATAGGGGTCGTTTTTAGGAAAAAACTTTTTTCGGGTCCAAAATTCATGTAAAACGTCTCAAAACTTTCTGAACAACCCAATATTTTTTTTAATGAAAAATTTACTCTGCCAACAATTGCTAGCCATACTAATTGTTGAAAAATATATTAGAAATAAACTAATTGTAAAAAAATTTATTAGCAAAATGATCAAACGAGACATATCTCAAACTGTGACAAAATGGGGTTTATTATACAGATTCAAGTTGAGTTGATTTTTCTTACGATAAATTAATAAGAAAGTCAATCAAACATTCATAATTATGGATACAATGGATATAGATTGAGGAAGTGAAACTACCGACAGTCTTATTACAACATAATATAAAATAGGTTACAGGTCAAGATAGTTCAACTGTCGAATAATTAGTCTTGTTGATCGATAGGTAAATCCCGTAAAAAAATGTTAAAAATTAGTGAAACATTTTCACCCTTTGGGGATGAAGATAACAACTCAAATTTTCAAAAATTTCTCTAAATCGTCTTAATTTTTTGTACTCAGGGGTTTTCCGACATGAAGAACTCTAGTCTGAAGGATTTTTTTTACTTTGACCACAAGAAGTCACAGGAAGAAGTAGTAGAAGAAGTAGAAAAAGGATTTAAAAAGTTGCCATTTTTGTTGATATTCGGAAAGATCATGAAAAATGGAGCATGTTTTGTTTTTACGGCATGTTCTGAATCGTTGTAGTTTTCGAGATAATTGTGTTTGAAATCTTGAATTTGTTACAAGCTCTTCGTTGTAATACACAAACTTTTTTGAATTTTTTGTGAAAAAATTGATTTTTTCATCGATTTTTTAAATTTTAATAAAATGAACATTGTAGCAAAATTTTATATTTTATATAGCTAAATGAGACGAATAAAATGACACTTATCCACTTTGAACATTGTTTTGGGTTATTGAAACGAAAACATGAATCAGAATTTTCGTTTCAATAACCCAAAACAATGTTCAAATTGGATAATTTTGGTGTCATTTTGTTCGTCTCATTTAGATATAAAAATGATACAATGCTCATTTTATGAAAATTTAAAAAATTGATGCAAAAATCGATTTTTCGTGAAAAATTCAAAAAAGTTGAGAGCTGATGCAAAATTGAAAAGCTGGGGTCTTATTGAATTGCGCACTATTTTTATAAGTTAAAAAAATTCAGGAAAAAGATGCTCCAATGTCAAATCAAAAGCTTGTATAAACAGCTTCTTATTTGCTTTGTGACTATAGAATGGTTTTATATTTTCGTCAAGTGCTAATATTCAAGTTAAATGAAAAAATTATTGATCGAAGTCACTGCTTTAAAATTTTTATTTTATTTTTAAATATTAAAGGACCATGGCCATAAAAATAGATTTTTTTAAGTAGTCTATCTTGTAGAGCACAAACAACTTTGTTCGATAAAGTTATGTGTTTTGAGCTAAACTGAAGGTTTTTATGTAGTTAAACTGCCCCCAAGTATTCGTGTCAATACACAACAAAATTCACATTTTTTGGCGGAAAATTCTATTCTTGCATCAATTTTTTAAACTTTCATAAAATGAACATTGTAGCAATTTTTTAAAACACGACGAGACGAGTAAAACGAAGTGGGGCTTGCATGGTGCAGTGCAAATTACCACTTACACACTAACTACCGAGTGCTCGATTCCTGCCAACATTCAATTGTTTTTAATTTTTAAAAAGAAAGTTAGCATTTTTTATAACTCGACGAGACGAGTAAAACGACACCAAAATTATCCAATTTAAACATTATTTTGGGTTATTGAAACGAAAATTCTGATTCATATTTTTGTTTCAATAAACCAAAATCATTTTCAAATTGGATAATTTTGATGTCATTTTATTCATCTTGCCAATTTATAAAAAATTGCGTGAGAATATAAAAAATCGATGGAAGAATGAAATTTGAGCCAAAAATTTGAATTTTGTTGTGTATTAACACGAATACTTGGGGGCAGTTTAACTACATAACAATCCTTCATTTTAACTCAAAATACATGACTTTATTGACAAAAGTTGTCCAGAATTTTGTGCTCTACAAGATAAGCTTATGCTTAGGCTAAGGCTTAGACTTGGGCTAGACTTAGATTTAGACTAGGCTTAGATTTAGGCAGGATTAAGCTTAGACTAGGCTTAGACTTATGCTTAGGCCTAGACTAGGCTTATGCTTAGGTTAGGCTTAGACTAGGCTTAGGCTTAGGCCTAGACTAGGCTTATGCTTAGGTTAGGCTTAGGCTTATGCTTTGGCTTAGACTAGGCTTAGACTTTAAGAAAATCTATTTTCATGGTCATTTAATTTATGTTTAAAAAATGTTTGATACTATGCTAATATGGTTAATTCTTGCAATTATTTTCTTATTGCTAGCTTTTACTATATGTTTTACTATGAGCAATTGCTGTTATTGTTTTCCTCAACCAAAGCAAACGCCAATAATATTAAGTGAAAGTTTGAAAGAAATTATTGTCACTAGTTCTACCGTTGAAACTGAAAGTCTTAAAAATTCGAAAAATACACCAACAATAATTTATTCGAAATGTCGTAATTGTGCAGTTAACAATAAAAATGTTGCTACTAGAAAAGGTGATCTTGCTTCAAATTTGGCTAAAATTTGATTTTTTGGCAATTTTTGGAAAAAATTTGATTTTTGACTAAAATTTGATTTTTGGCTAAAATTTGATTTTTGAGTCAAAATTCAATTTTTGGAAAAAATTCAAAAAAGAAATTTTTATAAACTTAAAGAGACGAGTAAAACGACACCAAAATGATCAAATTTGAATATTGTTTTGGGTTATTGAAACGAAAATCTTAATTCATGTTTTCGTTTCAATAACCCTAAACAATGTCCACATTTGATAGTTTTGATGTCGTTTTATTCGCCTCATTGAGTTATAAAAAATGCCAACTTTCTTTTTTTTAAATAAAAAGGCAAAAAAAGTTTAAAACAATTGGACGACGGCGGGAGTTGAACTTTCGGTCGTTAGTGTATAAGTGACCATTTGCACTGCGCCATGTGCGCAATCGATTCCCCGCATAAAATTACCATTATATAGGTCATTTTTAGAAAATTTTAGGAAAAAATTTTCCGGTCAAAATTCTTGTAAAAAATTCAGAAAATTATGGAACAACTCAATAACAAGGAGGGAAGGGGGTCAGGATTTTTTTGTAAACATTAGTTACTGGATGACCCCCTAACAAAAAATTTTAGCATTACACTTTAATGATATGATGTACCGACGAATGTTAACAACTGCTTCTCATGATAAACGCACCCGTTATTATAATTACAATGGAAGGTCTAATCGTGTTAATCAAACTAGAAGAAGCAATACTTCCGGATTTGGGTATGATGTTGGAAATAGCAGCATCGCATTTTCTACACTTTATCAAGATGATAAAAGTGATGGTAATTTTGATCACAGATACGAAATAGAAGAAGGCGATCATGGTGAAAGCAATTGTGATACAGGTTTTGATGCATCTGGTGATTGCGATGGAGGGGATGGTGGTGAATGATTAGAAGAACCTTCTTAAAAATTAAAAATTGTTTTTTTTACAAATTTTGAGAGTCAAATAATCTTGTAAATATATGGGAGATTGCATTTTATTAAAATGAATTTTTGCCAAAAAAAATCAATTTTGGCTAAAAAACCGAATTTTTTTCAAAAATTGAACTAGTCCGGTCGGGAAAAAGTTGCCATTTTGTTGATATTCGGAAAGTTCATGAAAAATGGAGCATTTTTTGTTTTTACGGCATGTTCTGAATCGTTGTCGTTTTCGAGATAATCGCGTATGAAATTGGCGATTTTTTGAAATATTGTGTATTACAACGAAGAGCTTGTACACAAATTCAAAATTTCAAACGCAATTATCTCGAAAACTACAACGATTCAGTCATGTCGTAAAAACAAAAAATGCTCCATTTTTCATGAATTTTTCGAATATATACTTTTCATATAGAATTTTTTCCAAGTGGGCTGGTCCTTTAATTTCTATATTTTGTAAATATTTATAGAATTAAATATAAAAAATTAAATTAACGCATATAAATTATGCTTATTAAGTCCATGAGAAAGTTTCCATTAGTCTTTTAAAATGGCGGGTGCTGGGCTTAATGATGCCCATGGTGTCCTCCGTGACGACCATGATGTCCTTCATAAGATCCTCCATGATGTCCTCCATTATGGCAATGTTCATACTGTTGTGGGACGCAGTGTTCATGATGTCCTCCATGGTGTCCTCCGTGATGTCCATGATGGTTCTAAAAAGTGAAAATTTAATAAAGATTCTAAAAAGTGAAAATTTAATCTTACTTGTTCATGATGTCCTCCGTGATGACCATGATGATCGTGATGATGAGAGAAAGGCCAGACCATTTTGAATTAAATTTGAGAAGAAACTTTAGGCTTAACTATAAGGAAATCGAACTTACTATTGAGTTATAGCCTTTTCCAGCCCTCTTTTATATTGATAAGTGACCGGTATCTTAAGTAAACAATACGTATGCAGGTAGGGGTGTTTAAGATCTTGATCTTTTTAACTAACATATCTCATTGTTTTATGATTTCATTATCATATGAACGTCTCTGTAAAGCATACAAAATAAATGATTTTTGAACTTTAATTGTTGAAAATAAAAACCAGTTTTTAGGGACCACGTCATTTGGGACTCGTGAAATTGGATTACAACAGATAGAGTACACAGCGTTCATTTTTGTTTGCAACATCAATGTTTTTTTTTTCGTTCTCGCACCCCCTCTAACGAATTTCTATGCGATTTTTTTTAAATGGTAGCTGAACAATGGCCGAATAAATGTTGATAAAAATTTTCGAAATCCGTTGAACGTGCTAACCACTATACTTAACATTTTCAAAAATTACTTTGAGGTTTTCAAAGTCGATTTTCTCCACCTTAACAAAATGCTGGAAATTTAATTTTTTAAAATGAAAATATAGAATTTTAGACCCTCTAACACATGCAAAAAATCGTATATAAAAATTATTTAACAATGGCGAGATATTTTACTTTGAAGCTGATTGTCAAAAATGAGGCAAAAACAAAACGACGCACTCGAGAATCGAACACTCGACCTTCTAACTGCTAGTCTAACGCGCTAACCACTATACCATGTGGTAGATTTTCTTCATCTTACCACTACAGCATATGGTGATGGTGTAGTGGTTAGCGCGTTAGACTAGCAGCCAGAAGGTCGAGGGTTCGATTCCCGTGTGTGTCATTTTGTTTTTGCCTCATATTTTTTGATTTTTTAAACTTTCATAAAATGAACATTGTAGCAATTTTTTATAACTCGCCAAGACAAATAAAATGACACCAAAATTATCCAATTTGAACATTGTTTTAGGTTATTGAAACGAAAACATGAATCAGGGTTTTCGTTTCAATAAACCAAAACCATTTTCAAATTGGATAATTTTGATGTCATTTTATTCGTCTTGCCAATTTATAAAAAATTCGATGGAAGAATGAAATTTTCTGCCAAAAAAGTTGAATTTTGTTGTGTATTAACACGACTACTTGGGGGCAGTTTAACTACATAAAAATCCTTCATTTTAACTCAAAATACATGACTTTATTGACAAAAGTTGTCCAGAATTTTGTGCTCTACAAGATAGGCTTATGCTTAGACTTGTCTAGACTTACAAGGGACCCTCACAGCTTGTGAATTTTCAAATTAAATTTCAAAAATCATTTATTTTGTATGCTTTACAGGTGCGTTCATATGACGTGAATCATAAGACAATGAAATATCCTAGTTAATAAGATCAAGTTCTTAAACACCCCTGCCTTCATACGTATTATTTACTTAAGATACCGCTTATTTATCAATATAAAAGAGGGCTGGAAAAGGCTATAACTCAATAGTAAGTTCGATTTCCTTATAGTTAAGCCTAATGTTTCTTCGCAAATTTAATTCAAAATGGTTTGGCCTTTCTCTCATCATCACGATCAACATGGCCATCACGGAGGGCATCTTAAAATATATTAAATCTTCAAAATTAGGAATATTTGAAGAAACAAGTAAGAATCTAAAAATCGACTCAAAGGTGTTGAAAAATTCAATTTTTTGAAAAAATTTGTGATATGCAAAATTTAAAAATCGAATTTTTTCAAAAATTTTTTAACTAGTGTCGAAAATTTCACTTAATGTGAAATTTTTCGAAAAAATTTTTTTTCATCATCTGAAATTGGCCCCCCCCCTCTTGGTAATATTATGCGGAGAATCGATTGCGCGCATTCCCGAAGCATGAAAACGCTTCCTTGACCCTGATTCAGGGAAAAATTGGGTTTTTGAAAATTCGAAAAATGATTATTTTTGCTTCAAAAACCTAATTTTTCTCCTGAATCAGAGTCAAGGAAGTGTTTTCATGCTTTGGGAATGCGCGGAATCGATTCCCGCATAAGATTATCCCGGGGGTCAATTCCAGATGGTGGAAAAATTTTTTGGCATTTTTTTAAGTCGATGAAAAGCGAAAAATTTCCAATTTCTTTACAAAATCAAAACTTGGTGAAATTTTTTTCAAAATTAAAAATATTTTCTAATATTTATTAAATTTTCACTTTTTAGAACCATCATGGACAACACGGAGGATACCATGGAGGACATCATGGTCATCACAGAGGGCATCATGGACATCATTAAGCCCAGCACTCCCCATTTTAAAAGACTAATGGAAACTTTCTCATGTACTTAATAAGCATAATTTATATGCGCTAATTTAATTTTTTAATATTTAATTCGATAAAAAATATTTACAAAATATAGAAATTAAAGGACCAGCCCACTTGGAAAAAAAATTCTATATGAAAATTATATATTCGAAAAATTCATGAAAAATGGAGCATTTTTTGTTTTTACGACATATTCTGAATCGTTGTAGTTTTCGAGATAATTACATTTGAAATTGCCCATGTTTTCGTTGTAATACACCAATTGCTCATGTTTTCGTTATAATACACAAACTTTTTTGAAGTTTTTGCGGAAAAATTGATTTTTGATCGATTTTTTAAATTTTCATAACATGAACATTGTAGCAATTTTGTATAACTCTATGAGATGATGGCATCTCCTGTTCCCAAAATCCTGCTCTCATCGATTTTGAGAGCAGGATTTTGGGAACAGGAGAGCAGGATTTTGGGACCATGCAAAAAAATCGATTTTTCAAAAAAAATTTCAAATTGCTCCAAAAATGCTTGGAAGTTGTTGGAATAGCCAAAAACGGTGAAATATGACTTTTTACCACAAAAAGAAATTTATTTCAGGTGATTTTTAGAGCTAAAAATATCCTTCAATAGGCTATTTATAGCATTGGGGCAGCCCAGATCGCGCTCTAGTGAGGCTAAAATTCTGATGACTTGGGGTTTATCATTTTCTGTCATAAGGAGCCTTTTGGCATAAAAATTTAAGAAAAAATCTTGAATATGAAAATTCACAACCTGTGAGGGTCCCTTGTTAGATTTAGACTAGGCTTAGATTTAGGCTAGGATTAAGCTTAGACTAGGCTTAAACTTATGCTTAGGCCTAGACTAGGCTTAGTCTTAGGCTAGGCTTAGGCTTATGCTTAGGCCTATACTAATCTTAGGCTAGGTTTAGACTTATGCTTAGGCCTAGACTAGGCATATGCTTAGGTTAGGCTTAGACTAGACTTAGGCTTATGCTTGCTGCTGCTAGAAAAGGTCATCTTGTTTCAAATTTACTAGTCTGACGCACGCTTCTCGCACTAATATACTCCGGTGTTACTGCTGTCAACATCATGGCGCAGTGCAAATTACCACTTACGCACTAGCGATCGAGTGCTCGACTCTTGCCAGCGTCCAATTGTTTTTAACTTTTTTTGCTTTTTATTTTTTTTAAAGAAAGTCGGCATTTTTTATAACTCAACGAGACGAGTAAAACGACACCAAAATTATCAAATTTGAACATTGTTTTGGGTTATTGAAACGAAAACCTGATTCATGTCTTCGCTTCAATAACCTAAAACAATTTTTAAATTGGATAATTTTGGCGACATTTTATTCATCTCATAGAGTTATACAAAATTGCTACAATTTCATGTTATGAAAATTTAAAAAATCGATGCAAAAATCAATTTTTCCACAAAAACTTCAAAAAAGTTTGTGTATTATAAGAAAAACATGAGCAATTGGTGTATTACAACGAAAACATGGGCAATTTCAACGTAATTATCTCGAAAACTACAACGATTCAGAACATGTCGTAAAAACAAAAAATGCTCCATTTTTCATGAATTTTTCGAATATATAATTTTCATATAGAAATTTTTTCCAAGTGGGCTGGTCTTTAATTTCTATATTTTGTAAATATTTATTTATCGAATTAAATATAACAAAATTAAATTAACGCATATAAATTATGCTTATTAAGTGCATGAGAAAGTTTCCATTAATCTTCGAAAATGGCGGGTGCTGGGCTTAATGATGTCCATGATGCCCTCCGTGATGACCATGATGTCCTTCATAAGATCCTCCATGATGGCCATGTTCATTATGTTGTGGGACGTAGTGTTCATGATGTCCTCCATTGTGTCCTCCATGATGTCCATGATTGTTCTAAAAAGTGAAAATTTAATAAATGTTAGAAAATATTTTTAGTTTTGAAAAAAATTTCACCAAGTTTTGATTTTGTAAAAAAATTGGACATTTTTCGCTTTTCATCGACTTAAAAAATGCCAAAAAAATTTGTCCATCATCTGGAATTGACCCCCGGGATAATTTTATGCGGGAATCGATTCCGCGCATTCCCAAAGCATGAAAACACTTCCTTAACTCTGATTCAGGAGAAAAATTGAGTTTTTGAAGCGAAAATTGTCATTTTTCGAATTTTCAAAAACCCATTTTTTTCCCTGAATCAGGGTCAAGGAAGCGTTTTCATGCTTCGGGAATGCGCGCAATTGGTTCTCCGCATAATATTATCAAGATGAGGGGGGTCAATTTCAGATGATGAAAAAAAATTTTTTCAGTGAAATTTTCGATACTAGTTCACAAAATTTTTGAAAAAAATTCGATTTTCAAATTTAGCATATCAAAATTTTTTTTAAAAAATTGAATTTTTCAACATCCTTGAGTCGATTTTTTAGAATCTTACTTTTTTTCTTCAAATATTCCTAATTTTGAAGATCTAATATAAAAAACTAATCTTACTTGTTCATGATGCCCTCCTTGATGACCATGTTGATCGTTATGATGAGAGAAAGGCCAGACCATTTTGAATTAAATTTGAGAAGAAACTTTAGGCTTAAATATAAGGAAATCGAACAAACTATTGAGTTATAGCCTTTTCCAGCCCACTTTTATATTGATAGGTGAGCGGTATTTTAAGTAAACAATACGTATGCAGGCAGGGGTGTTTGAGATCTTGATCTTTCTAACTAGCATATTTCATTGTCTTGTGATTTCATCGTCATATGAACGCCATTGTAAAGCATACAAAATAAATGATTTTTGAACTTTAATTGTTGAAAATAAAAATATGGCTCACCAGTTTTTAGTGACCACGTCATTTGGGATTCGTGAAATTGGATAAAGATAAAGTATGTGACATCACCAAAATTAGAGGCTTGTTAGATTTAGACTAGGCTTAGATTTAGGCTAGGATTAAGCTTAGACTAGGCTTAGACTTATGCTTAGGTCTAGACTAGGCTTATGCTTAGGTTAGGCTTAGACTAGGCTTAGGCTTAAAAAAAATCTATTTTCATAGCCATGGTCCTTTATTTCATGTTTAAAAAATGTTTGATACTATGCTAATATGGTTAATTCTTGCAATTATTTTCTTATTACTAGCTTTTACTATATGTTTTATTATGAGCAATTGCTGTTATTGTTTTCCTCAACCAAAGCAAACGCCAATAATATTAAGTGAAAGTTTGAAAGAAATTATTGTCACTAGTTCTACCGTTGAAACTGAAAGTCTTAAAAATTCGAAAAATACACCAACAATAATTTATTCGAAATGCCATAGTTGTGCAGTTAACAATAAAAAAGCTAAAGATGTTGCTACTAGAAAAGGTGATCTTGCTTCAAATTTGGTTAAAATTTGATTTTTTGGCAATTTTTGGAAAAAATTCAATTTTTAAAAGGTGATCTTGTTTCAAATTTACTAGTCTGACGCGCAAATAATATTACTCCGGTGTTACTGCTGTCAACATCGACGTTACAGACGCTGATGTCGATGTTAAAGACACCAATATTACAAACGTCGATGTTACAGACACCAATATCGACGTTATATACTTCGTTTCCCTCGGCGTCGTTATAAAAAATGGGGTTTGCATGGCGCAGTGCAAATTACCACTTACGCACTAGCGATCGAGTGCTCGACTCCTGCCAGCGTCCAATTGTTTTTAACTTTTTTTTGCTTTTTATTTTTTTAAAAAGAAAGTCGGCATTTTTTATAACTCAACGAGACGAGTAAAACGACACCAAAATGATCAAATTTGAACATTGTTTTGGGTTATTGAAACGAAAATCCTAATTCATGTTTTCGTTTTAAAGCCCAAAACAATTTCAAATTGGATAATTTTGGCGTCATTTTATTCATCTCGTAGAATATAAAAAATTGCTACAATGTTCGATTTTATGAAAATTTAAAAAATCGATTTTTCCGCAAAAATTCAAAAAAATTTGTTGTATTACAGCGAAAACATGTATACAAATTCAAACGCAATATCTCAAAAGCTACAATGATTCAGAGCATGCCGTAAAAACAAAAAATGCATAATTTTTCATGAATTTTTCGAATATATAATTTTTATATAGAGTTTTTTCCGATTGGGCTGGTCCTTTAATTTCTATATTTTTGTAAATATTTATTTATCGAATTAAATATAAAAAATTAAATTAACGCATATAAATTATGCTTATTAAGTACATGAGAAAGTTGCCATCGGTCTTCTAAAATGGCAAGTGCTGGGCTTAATGATGTCCATGATGCACATGGTGTCCTCCGTGATGACCATGATGTCCTTCATAATAATATCCTCCATGATGGCCATGTTCATAATGTTGTGGGACGTAGTATTCATGATGTCCTCCATGGTGTCCTCCGTGATGTCCATGATGGTACTAAAAAGTGAAAATTTAATAAATATTAGAACATATTTTTAATTTTGAAAAATTTCATCAAGTGTTGTTTTTGCACAAAATGGAAATTTTTCGCTATTCATCGACTTAAAAAAATGCCAAAAAATTGTTTGAATTTTCGCGTCAATACACAAGGTGCCCTTAGTTTTTCGATTTTTGAAGAATTTTTCAATTTTTAATGAATTTTTCAACTTTTGACGAAAAAATCGATTAGATATCCCATTGAACGTGAAATTTTTCGAAAAAAATTTTTTCATCATCTGGAATTGACTCCCTCCCCTAGGGTAATTTTATGCGGGGAATCGATTCCGTGCATTTCCAAAGCATGAAAACTCTTCCTTGACCCTGATTCAGGAGGAAAAATTGGGTTTTTAAAGCGGAAATTGTCATTTTTCGAATTTTCAAAAACCAATTTTTCCCTGAACCAGGGTCAAGGAAGCGTTTTTCATGCTTCGAGAATGCGCGCAATCGATTCCCAGTATAATATTACCGGGGGTCAATTTCAGATAATGAAAAAAAATTTTTCGATACCAGTTCAAAAAATTATGAAAAAAAATTCGATTTTCAAATTTAGCATATCAAAATTTTTTTTAAAAATTGAATTTTTCAACATCTTTGAGTCGATTTTTTAGAATTTTTTTTTCTTCAAATATTCCTAATTTTGAAGATCTAATATAAAAAACTAATCTTACTTGTTCATGATGTCCTCCGTGATGACCATGATGATCGTGATGATGAGAGAAAGGCCAGACCATTTTGAATTAAATTTGAGAAGAAACTTTAGGCTTAACTATAAGGAAATCGAACAAACTATTGAGTTATAGCCTTTTCCAGCCTTATTTATATTGACAAGTGAGTGATATCTTAAGTAAACAATACGTATGCAGGTAGGGGTGTTTGTGTTCTTGATCTTTCTAACTAGCATATTTCATTGCCCCCTTGTGATTCATTGTCATATGAACGCACCTGTAAAGCATACGAAATAAATGATTTTTGAAATTTAATTATTCAAAATAAAAATATGACTAACCAGTTTTTAGGGACCACGTCATTTGGGATTCATGAAATTGGATTACAACAAATAAAGTATGTGACATCATGTAAAATTTTACAGATTGAGTCAAAAAAGTGCATTTTTGTGATTTTGGGGCTGAGAAAAAATTTTTTGGGACAAATTGGGGGGCAGTATAACTTTTCGTACAATTGTGGTTTGCACGGACTTTTCGTACAAACGCTTTTCGTACATTCACCTTTCATACATCATGTTTCGTGTAGAACTTTTCGTACAGCACACTTTTCTTACAAATATTTTTCGTACGAACTTTTCGGTACTACTATCGATTAACGACCGCATTGAACGTGAATTTTTTTCGAAAAAATTTTTTCTCGATTTTTTTCTGAAAATGACCCCTATGGGGGTAATTTTGATGCGAGAAATCGATTGCGCGCACTCCCGAAACGTAAAAACGCCATCGTGACCAAGTTTTTGTGAAAAATTGCCTATTTTTTCGCCTGAGAAAAGATTAAAAGAGGTTATCTGTAAAAATTGACCCTTAGGAGGTACAAAAAAATCAAAAGTGTTCAGATTTGTTTAAAACCGACGTATATTCTAGGTTATCGGCTATGCTGAATCCAAAAATGCTAAAATTATCATAGGTTTCCATATTAGGTTCCGAGATATTGAGGGGGTGCCATTTTTGTCATATGCGAAAAAATGGTTTTTTAGTTGAGATTTGGGATTTCAAATTCCCACCAAAACCCTGTTTTCAATTTTGGCGGGAATTCAAATTCTAAACTAATTCCAAAAAATAGCCAACTTCAAACGCGATTATCTCGACAACGATAGCGATTCAGAATTTACTATAAAAACAATAAATGCTCCATTTTTCATGAATTTTCCGAATATATATAAATTATGGCAAATTTCGCTAATTTAAAGAATTTTCAATTTGTGACCTCCTACTTTGTT
>OZJO01015313.1:0-19118 GCA_900406225.1 Acrobeloides nanus | reverse complement strand
TGTCAAAATTGAGACCAATTTTTGGGCAAAAACTAACTGACGAAGCTGGGTATCGAACCTGTAACCTATAGGGCAATAGCCAAATACGCAATCTACTGCGCCACTGAGGCCACTTAGTCCCACAACCTTAAATTTGTTATCATTTTTTCTCAATTTTGACAATTCTATTTCACATCACTGTTAAAAGATTTTTTGATATAGTTTTTCTACGTTGTTGGGACATCATTAAGCTAGCAGATGGTGTTCAAATCAAATCTCTATCTTATTGAGAAGACGGAGAAAAGTCGGTGAAAACCAATTTTTTGATCATTTTCGCTTTAATGTCCACCTTAATTTTCCCTGAATCAGGGTCAGGGAAGCGTTTTCACGCTATGGGAATGCGCGTAATCGATGCTCCGCTAAATTTTAGGTCTAGAGTGTCTTTTTTTAGAAAAAAATTTTCTCAAATTTTTTTCCTGTCACTTTGTCCCCTAATCCGAGAACTAGTATCGGATATTTGATAGTCAACTTGATAAAACGAATTCAACATTGAAAGGTGGACAAACTTCCTGGATTAGACACCATTGTTCTCCCTTTTATTGTTGCGTTTGGAATCCATTTAAGGACGGATTTCAATTGAATTGTAATGCGCAATTGCCCTCTACAAACACTCCATTTACAGTCTTGGCTTTGTTTTCTAGCCGCGCGCAGGAACTTCTCATAACCATTTTCATATCTCGTAACCTTTTCTTCTAGTCTCGATCAACAAATTTATTTTCAATTTTGTAATTGATACAAATTTTTTTTTGTTTCTCATCTAATAAAAATCGGCGTTCGACCTTTATTTCATTGAAGAAGAAATTTTTAGCGAATTATCACCGTTTTTCATTCATTTTTTTTTCATTCATGACAAGAAAAAAAACGTTTATGTAAAATAGAAAAGTGCAAAAAAATTTCTTCATTGATGGAACTCGAACCTGCTCGTTAATTGTCAAAAATCATGAACACTACCACTCAGCTATGGTGACATATTGTTTGTGAAAACATTTTTGCCTGATAATTTTATACAATTTGTTTGTGCTATGTTGTTCCATTATTGTATGAAATTGCTAAATTACTAGGTAAAAATGTTTTCACAAACAACATGTCACCATGGCTGGGTGATAGTGTTCACGCTTTTTGACAATGAACGAGCAGGTTCGAGTCCCACCAGCGACGAAATGTTTTTGCATTTGTAAAAATTTTTTACGCATTCTGTAAAAATTATGATTTTTTGAAATTTTCTTCATTTGTAATATTATGAAAAAAAATTTTTGAGAAACTGTTTAATCTTGTATAACTTTTTTGGAAGTGAAAATTGAAAAAATTAAAGTTGTTGAAACATCTAGCGACTACTCATTTCTTCGTAACTATCGAATTATTAACACTGAATGAAAGTTTGTTCACGAAAATCGGATATGGCATTAGGCAATGATCGGAATTACGTTCAAACGCTAATCTAGACGCCTAATTGCCGCAGGTGTGTCAATTCTCGACGTGTCAATCTTGGAAGTAAAAGTTGACAGGCCAAGGCTGTGCGCGAAACTGATCCCCCCGCTTTCACTTAATACTTGGGGCGGAAAACAATTCATTTTTCTGCCACCTATAACATTATCAAGTCGGGAAAAATTATCAATTACGCTTTAGGCTGTGTTCAAGCATGTCAAAACGGTTGTCGAAAAATGAAATAAAAAATAAGAAAAATTCGATTTTTTGGCCAAACTCGATTTTTTAAAGGGGGGACCACTTTAGGGTCAGATCTCGATCAAAAAAATTTTTTTTTGAAATGGCGGTTCTAGGGGTAATTTTATGCGAAAAATCGATTGCGCGCACTCCCAAAGCGTGAAAATGCTTTCTTGACCCTTATTCAGGAAAGATGGTGGGTGTATTGAAGCGAAAATCAAGCATTTTCGGATTTTTATGAGAAAACCACCGATTCTTAGGTTTTTCTAGGCGGGGAATCGATTGCGCGCAATCCCAAAGCGTGAAAACGCTTTCTTGACCCTGATTCAGGGAAGGAATTGGGGTTTTCTCATAAAAATCCGAAAATGTTTGATTTTCGCTTCAATACACCATGGCATGCTTGAACACAGCTTAAGTAAAAAATTTCAAACCTAAATTTTCTCAAAAAATTTTAGACTGTTGGATTTTTTACAACGTAATAATTTTGACACACATATTATTTCATACAAATTCATTTTTTTTTGCTAATCATCCTCGTACATATTGCCCTAGGAGACCCGAAAATTACGTCTTGCAACAATTTCCGCAATCATTTTTTTCTTCAAAACCAATCATATTTCTCTCCTTACAAAAGAAGCTCATCGCTAGCTGTTGAAAAGGGTGAGAATATGGCCACAAATTGCTCCTCGCTTATTATTTTCTTCGCTTTCGAAACCGTTCAAAGGCTTCAATTAGAATCGCTCGAAGGCACATATTGGCTAGTCCGTGTTTGAGTTGTCTAAAACGGGTCCTTACAGCTTTCGATTTCTGTTGTCACCTTTCAATTTGTAATCTCGCCATTCTTTCTTTCCTGGGCGTAATTAAACGATGTTCCTTACAAGTCAACATCACGAACTTGATTTCCTAGATTTTGACAAAAATTAGCAAAAAATGTTTGTTAGGGTGCCTCTATAAACGTACTATACGAATTTTTCCCCCACTTCTCACCGTTTGCTATAAAAACTGCAAAAAAGTTTAACATTAATATACTCTTACCAATTGATTATTTATTAAGTTTAATTGTAAGTTTGTCGCAGTGGTAATGTGACGAGCTTTTCATTTTTCAACCCCGGGTTCGATCCCCATTGAGTCAAAAAATTTTTATATGTTTTCATTTTTTACATTTTTAACTGTGATTATTTAAAAAAAATTTAAAATTAATATACTCTTACCAATTGATTAAAAATTATTTATCAAATTTAATGTAAGCTTGTTTCAGTGGCTATGTGGCGAGCCCTTTATCTACCCCGGGTTCGAAAACATGTTTTTTTTCAAAAATTTTGGGCAAACACATAAGGGGGGGGGGGACTAAGGCAATTTTTTCGTGTTTTTCTTTTTTGTTGCAAATGAATAAAAGGTTGTCTGAATTTCAATAAAATCGTGTGTTTATTGAAACGAAAAAATTTAAACCCTTTTCTGGAAATATTTCCAAATTCTGGAAATTTGGAAATATTTCCCAATTTCCATCGTGTAATCCTTAATTCGACGTGATTTATTGCGGCGATTCTTCATTTCAGCGCTTCTTCCGCCAGTCCCTTCCTATTAGCGGACCACTCGCTCCATTATTATTATTAGATGAATATACAAGATAATGTCCACCTCGACGAATGGCTGATAAGGCAATTCAAGTTCATAAAAAATGAGTTATTAATTAATATGGAGCAGCATGGAGACTTGAAGAATTGGAATGGCATGCATAAAAAATTCTAGAGAAACAGATTCTGGATGCGATAACAATTGGTTTTTGTTTTAAAATAATAGGCGAATGTTTTTATGGAACAGTCAAGATGGGTTTCTGGATCGTTTTTCTTTTTTTCCATGCTATTTCTCCATGTAACTTTAAAAAATTTTTAGTACAGGGTAAGCCAAAAAAACCGTACCTTTCAAATTTTTACCTTGGTTCCCTTATTTGTTAAATTATCAGGCAAAAATGTTTTCACAAACAACATGTCACCATGGCTGAGTGGTAGTGTTCACGCTTTTTGACAATAAACGAGCAGGTTCGAGTCCCACTAGCGACGACATGGTTTGCTCAAAATTTTCGAAAAAAACATTTCGTCACTGATGGGACTCGAACCTGCTCGCTCATTGTCAACAAGCGTGAACACTACCACTCAGCCATGGTGACATGTTGTTTGTGAAAACATTTTTGCCTAAAATTTAACAAATAAGGGGAACTAAAGCAATTTTTTTCGTGTTTTTCTTCTTTTTTTAAACTCTGTTTCTAGTCGAGGTTCAAAATAGTTGCATGGCCTAATGGCTAGGACGCATCACCATTCATGGTACTGGTACGGGTTCGACCCAGGGTCAAAACTTTTATTTTAGCGAAACGTAAAAAGTTGTAAAAACAAACCCCTTAATTTTTTTGGAACCGGAAAAATTTTTCAAAAAAATAGCTTAAAATTTTTGTTCTCCGCATAGAAAATCCCCAGCAGTAAAAAAAATATTTTCACAAACAACATGTCACCATAGCTGAGTGGTAGTGTTCACACTTTTTGACAATGAACGAGCAGGTTCGAGTCCCGCTAGCGACGAAATGTTTTTGCTCAAAATTTTCGAAAAAACATGTTTTTACCATTTTTATTAAATAATGCAAAAACAATTCGATTCCGACGGGGATTGAACCAGCGCCATACGGAGCCGAAAATTTTTTCTCTAAAAACTAATGATTGGCACAAAAAATTTTTTCTGTAATTTTGAGTAGGCTTGCTTTTACAACTTTTTATGATTCGCTAAACTAAAAATTTCGACCCTAGTGGGATAGAACCCGCGCCAATAACATGAATGGATCAGTGTCCTAGCCATTAGGCTATGCGTTCTCATTGTTTTTAATCTCATCATGGAACAGAGTTTGCGCAATATATGTGAATTAAAATACAACACTGCACCATTTTTTTAAACTGTTATTTTGAAATTTAATCCTATTAGAAAAATTTCTCAATCACATTCCAAAAATTTTTCTTAACAATCGTAATTAACAAAATAATCCTATTAGAGTCATTATTTTATTTTTAAATAGGGGTATAACGTTTTTCATAGCTAGCTCTACGAAAAATGTCGGCTACTTGGTAAAGTGGATAAGGAAATCGCCCGTCCGATCTGGTAAGTTAAGCAACGTTGGGCCCGCAGGTTCGATCCCACTAGGATAAAAATTAGATCTACAAAAAACTTTTCTTACAATGGAGCAAACAATTTTTTTAAAGAAGCATTTTCACGTTTTTTGGAATGCGTGCAATCGATTTCTCATATGAAAAACCATAGGAGTCGGATATCCGGTCAAAATCCGAATTTTTTTCGCTTCAACATGCTACCCTGAATCAGGGTCAAGAAAGAGTTTTCACGCTTTGGGAATGCGTGCAATTGATTCCCTCGCATAAAATTATCCCTATATGGATCATTTTTAGAATAAATTTTCGGCTCGAACTTTGTCGCCTGGGACCTTCTCAAGAACTTTTCGCTTCAATACACAAGCCTTCCCTGAATCAAGGAAGTGTTTTTTCGCTTCGAAAATGTCAAATTCGAATTCCCCGCATGTTTTTACCTCTGAAGGGGTCATTTCCAGAAAAAAAATTTTGAAAATTTTTCTCGTGGGTGACTCCTCCCACTATTGTATAGTAGCTCCCGAAATTCAACTATTTCCCTCCCCCCTTCCCTATTGTGTAATAGCTCCGAACTTTCCAACTTTGTCGCTCGGGATCTTCGATTTCTCAATAATTTGTCTCTCTTAGCAACTCCATAAAATAAGACATAAATTTATCGTATTCAAGTTGACATTTGAACAGGGAAACACGCAGACAACTTGGCCAATAAACCACAAATCGATTAGTCATATCAATGTTTAAAAAGTGGGTTAATCAAGTGATCGGAAGGAAAGAATTTTGCTCATATTTAAAATTAGATGCTTCAAAAAAATTAGGCGGGTTCACCTAACGAGAATTACTCATATCCGGTGAAGGAGACGATAGAGAAAGCGATATAAAAATCCTCGAACTTATTTAGAAATGAGAGTTTTGCAATTAGGCAAGAGACTATAACATGGATTTTGAATTATCTTCAACAAATTGGGAGTAAGTTCCCTCTGGTTGCCGGTCACTTAACTTTGACTAAACTCAGCAAAAAAATTTTTATTTCTTTCAAAAATTACCCATTTAGGGGTAATTTGATGCGAAAAATCGATTGTGCGCACTCCCGCAACCTGAAAACCGCAGAAAATTCGATTTTCTCGAGAAATGAATAAATATGCATCCCTGAGTGGTCGTTTTTGGAGGGAAAATTAACATTTTCCATTTCTCGAGAAAATCGAATTTTCACTCAAACGATCATTGTAGCAATTTTTTATAACTCGTCAAGAGGAATAGAATGACACCAAAATTATTGAATTTGAACATTGTTTTGGGTTATTGAAACGAAAACCCTGAATCAAGGTTTTCGTTTCAATAACCCAACACAGTTTTCAAATTGGATAATTTTGGTGTCGTTTTGTTCGTCTCATTTAGCTAACAAAAATTGCTGCAATGTTCGTTTGATGAAATGCATCGATTTTAAAAAATCGATGCAAAATAGAATTTTAGGTCTGTGTATTGAAACGAAAGATAGTTTTTTTTATGTAACAGCCATGTAATTATGCCCTATTTGCTTTTACTCGTGTTAACAATATCATAGGTCGGCAAGGGGGGAGCCTCCTCCTGATTCACTCACTCGTGGACCAAAAATTGAGGGAGGACCACCTCATTGGGTCCCCCCTATCTTGCCGACCTATGAACAATATACCTTGCATATGAGGTCAAAAATTTGGAATATATATAACTTTTCTTTTAGGAAAAACATGTATTGTCTAGATATTCTATCTATCCTATTCCTATTATTCATTCCTTCCTATACTCGACCTATTCCGGCTTTAAATGAACTTTTTCCTCCGATGCCACCACATTGTATTCGAGCTGTCGTCACGACAACACAACCTTCACAATGTAGGGTCTAATTCAAGGGTGCCAAGTCAGCTGATTTTTCAGAAAAGTGCTGATTTTGAGATGTCAAATCTGGCAAACATCTGAAAATTTTCAGTATCAAATCTGATTTTTGAGATGCGAAATTTTGTCAAATTTATAAAAAATATAATGGAAATTATTAGCATTTTGCTGATTTTTGCTCCTAAAATCTGATTTTTGTTCATGTTTTCGTTGTAGTACACAAACTTTTTGAATTTTTTGCTGAAAAGTCGATTTTTGCATTGATTTTTTTCAATTTTCATAACATGAACATTGTAGCAATTTTACAACTCTATGAGACGAAATTTTGATTTTTGTTTGAATTTTTGAAAAAAATTGAATCTTTGGAAAAAATGCCAAAATTATCCAATTTGAAAATTGCCTTGGGTTATTGAAACGAAATCCCTGATTTATGTTTTCGTTTCATTAACGCAAAACAATTTTAAAAGTCAGATTTTGCTGATTTTGAACAAAATTTTCTACTTGACATCCCTGGACTTATCCAATTTTTTATTACAATGAAAAACTCTTTTTAGTAAACGAATCAATTGTAAATATCTTGCGGAAACAGTTAAAAATTGGCGTCGGACAAACGATTTGCTTCAAAATTATCGATGACCAAGGTGGTGGTGGAGCTAAAAATCCTTCGTCTCGTTCAAATAAACTTCATACGTTAACACTCGGACAACTTGAACAGTATTATTCGATTACGCAACGCTATAAGTTTGCCATTCCCGAAGTGACAGCTAAATGTATTTGTGAATGCAATCCCGAAGCGGCGACATGTCGATCCATGGATTATCAATATGCTGCTTGTCCAAACGGGAATTCGAATAGAATGGAGGTATACGATTCAAAAAATTATACCGGCTGGCCCAAGACATGTCATCCAAGCGATTTTTTGGGTAAAGCGAAAACCATGAATCAGGAATTTCGTTTCAATAACCCAAAATATTTTTCAAATTCGATAATTTTGGCGTCATTTTATTCATCTCGTCGAGCTATAAAAAATGCTGTATTGGAAACTGGAAATTTCTGCTAAAAATGACATTTCTAGAAGTAATTTTACATGAGAAATCGACTGCGCGCATTCCCGAAGCTTGAAAATGCTTCTCTGATCCTGATTCAGGGTAGCATATAAACTTTTGTTGCTAATCGAGTAACTATAACTGTTGAAAATTAATCAGCAAAGAGTAAATAAGTTTATTTTAGAGCCGAATCTGAACCTTTTTCATTTTCGTGTCAATACGCTACCCTGAATCAGGCTCAGGAACGCATTTTCAAGCTTCGGGAATGCACACAATCTATTTTCCGTGTAAAATTACCCCTAGAAATGCCATTTTTTCAAAAAAATTTGTTTTGAAAAATGACCTTTTAGGGGTAAAAATAGGGTGAAAAATCGATTGCGCACATCCCCGTCGCATGAAAATGCTTCCTTCACCTTGTTTTCGCAAAAATAGCACTATTTCACGTTAAAAATAGTGCTATTTGCGCGAAAACAAGATGAAGAAAGCATTTTCACGCGACGAGGATGTGCGCAAACGATTTTTCACCCTATTTTTACCCCTAGAAGGTCATTTTTCAAAAAAAATTTTTGGAGAAAGGGCCCTAATTTGCACCCCCCCCCCTTTAAGTTTATGACTTGATTTGTGACTTTTATACAACTTTTTAGGCCTGCCATCGAACTTTCTTTGACAAACAACCTATAACTGGATGCCCTACTATAACTTCCAATTCTTCACCAAAACTTTGCTGCGAACTCAAATTCCGTCCCTATCAAAACCGCACTTTTACAGCATTAAAACTTGAGCCGGCATCCACCTTCGCCATACTTCGATACTCCGCTTTTGAATGGAGTGGTGGGCGCTGGCAAGAAGATGATAGCAAAACTATACGAGTAAATTTGGATGGTGGAACACATCATCAATACTTGGATTCCGAACAAGATATAGAGATGGCCGTGAATGCACCAGGAAAAGCCACCAATCAGCTGAGTCCAGGAATGTATTTTGTGGAAAATTTGGAAAGAGGTTCATATGGGGAAATCGTTCAACAACCACTTAATGAAATTACTGAGCATAAGTACGATTTAGGCAAAAAGTTTAGAGATTAAATGACCAGTCCAGTGGGAAAAAGTTTCGTTGTAATACATAAACTTTTTTGAAAGTTGCCATTTTTGTTGATATTCGAAAAGTTGATGAAAAATGGAGCATTTTTTGTTTTTGCAAAACATTCAGGGACGAATGTTCACTGCTCTCATGTTTTCGTTGTAATACACAGATTTCAAAAACCGCCAATCTCAAACGCAATTCTCTCGAAAACTACAACGATTCAGAACATGCCGTAAAAACAAAAAATGCTCCATTTTTCATCAACTTTCCGAATATCAACAAAATTGGCAACTTTCAAAAAAGTTTGTGTATTACAACGAAACTTTTTCCTACTGTTCTTTAAATCATTTTTTAGCTTTCACAAGCTTGGATGGTACCGTATCGATGCTGAAGATCAATTCTTTGTTCATTACGGAAACTTTATGATGGACAAAGTCCACCATGCTTTTTCTGAGCACTGTCAAGATCAAAAGTTTCAGACGATTTTGGACGCTAGTTATTATATCAATCATGATGCTAATGTATGTTAAAAGACCAGGGTCACGAAAAGAGATTTTTTTAAAGTAGCCTATCTTGTAGAGCACAAAATTCTGGGCAACTTTGGTTGGTCACTAAAGTTGCTCAGAATTTTGTGCTCTACCAGATAGACTACTTTGAAAAATCCAAGAGAGAAGTGTTCATTTTCAAAATTTTTTCATTTTCGCTTCAATACACCCACCCCTTCCCTGAACCAGGATCATGGCAGCTTTTTCATGGTTCGGGAATGCGCGCAATCGATTTCCCGCCTAGAAAAACCCCTAGACCGTCAATTTTCCTTCGAAAATCCGAATTTTTTCATTTTCGCTTCAATACACCCACCACTTTTCCTGAATCAGGGTCAGGAAAGCGTTTACACGCATAAAAATTCTTATGACGAAACTCTAATTTAGGATTCGACTCGTTTCAACCTTGCTGAAACACTCAACAGCACCATGCGGTGGATAAAAAGTGCCAGGGTTGTTGATTCTGCTGAACGACATGCCATGATCACGGAAAACGAGGGAAGCAACTTGGAAGTCACCCTGAATGCCAAGCAAAATGAACAACTCCAGTTTATTCACAACGCATCAAGAATTAGTGATTTCAATGGAAATATTGTCATTGACCGGCATTCGAATGCTTTCTTGAACATCACCGTCTTCAACGCATCCGGTATATTGAATGGATACTTGAAAGAAGCCGAAGAAATCTTCAATCAGTATGTGGTGGATAGCTTTACAGTGTATATCCCAGAGAGTATGGCGCCCGAGAAACAAGTGCTAGTGAGGGTCAAGCCGTATCCAACTAATGTTTTTGTTAAAGTAAGTCAGATTATTTTTGTCTGAACCAAAACACAACTTTTGTGACAACTAAATTTAACTTCAAGGACCAGTTGACTCGGAAAAACTCCATGTAAAAAATGGTATATTCGTAAAATTCATGAAAAATGGAGCATTTTTTGTTTTTACGACATACTCTGAATCGTTGTAGTTTTGGAGATAATTGCGTTTGAAATTTGAATTTGTGTACATGTTTTCGTTGTAATACACAGTTTTTTCAAAAATCGCCAACTTCACACGCATTTTCCTCGAAAACTACAACGATTCAGAACATACCGTAAAAACAAAAACTGCTCCATTTTTCATGAATTTTCCGAATATAATTTTTACATAGAGTTTTTTTCCGAGTGGACGTTCCTTTAACTACCATTCTTTTACTTTTAGGTGTGTATCCGCCCTGAAGAAGGCTTACCCAACTCCGAAATCTGCCGCTTTGTAAGAAGTATGGAAGAAGAACTTGTCGATTATGAAGTGAAGAATTCTTGGGAAAAACAAGTCGGAAATTGCCCTGCTTGCAACAAGTTTATGGACGATTTTATCAAGAATCTCAACCCATTAGAATGGGTTAAGGGCTTCTCATCTGCGCGAGAATTATTTGCCAGACTAATAGACATATTTGGGTATTTTGCTGTACTAATAGTGGCGTACATAATTCTAACAAGGTGTATAGTCCCACTAGTACAGTGCTGTATCTGTCCAACTAGTTGTTTTAGGAGGAAGAAATAGATCTTTCATTCTTTTGTTTCGTGAGAGTGAACGCTATAGCAATCTCAAAAATTTGAGGCGATAGCCGTCTCGAAATTCAACAATTTCGAGAAGCTAGCCGTCTCAAAACGGGTTGAATGTGTCTGAACATTGGCACGAAAACCCTGAATTTTACATTTTTTATTGGGTGTATTTAAAAAACAAATACGGCATTCATAGCTTGACGAGACGAACAAAACGACCCCAAATTTATCCAATTTGAAAATTGTTTTGGGTTATTGAAACGAAAACTCTGATTCAGGGTTTTCGTTTCTTAACCCAAAACAATTTTCAAATTGGATAAATTTAGTGTCGTTTTGTTCGTCTCGTCGAGCTATAAAGAATGCCGTTTTTCTTTTTTAAATACACCCAATAATTAAGCTTATGAAAAAATGTAAAATTCAGGGTTTTCGCGTTAATGTTCAGACATATTCAATCCGTTTCGAGGCGGAGTCTCAAATTGCACTTTGAGACTGCTAGCGTTCACCCTGAATGAGCTTAACATGACTTTTTGTAGACCAATTGCTTGTTATATTCGAAAATCTTCTGCGCTTTACATCCTGATTCAGGAAAAATGTATTGAAGCGAAAAGATAGACATCATAAAATTCAACAAACACGAAGCTTAAAGGCTGGTTTTGTGTTGATCACTGGGAAGACTAAGCCGGATAGAATTCAAATTTGACTTAAGGGGGATCCACATCAGCCGCTAAAAAGTTATATTTTTGACTTTTATGATGTCTGGCTTTTCGTTTTAATACATTTTCTCCTAATTCAATAAGAAGTGCAGGAGATTTCAAGTATAAGGTTTTGTGTAATATTGTAATTACAATGTTGGAATCGAATTTTTAAAAATTATTCTAACGAAGAACTTGATGATCAGGGTGCGTTCAAGTATGTTGAAAAAGTTGTTGAAAAGTTTTGACAACTTTTTCAACATGCTTGAACGCATCCCCAAAGATTGAAATTTTTTCATTTTTTTATGCTTTCCATGACCATGATTTCTAAAAGTTAAAATGGGTCCAAAGGCGTAAAAACGAAAAAATTTAAAAATTTTTCATTAAGAGAACTATTTTGTAATCAAGAGATTCCATTTTTTTAAAATTTTATTGTTTTGTTTTTAATTTTTAAGATTTTTTACACGGGTTATTTTCTATGTGATGCTCTTTGTAAATAAGTACTATTTTTAGACAAGTAACATCCAGTTCAGTGGGAAAAAAGTTGCCCAATTTTTGTTGATATTTGGGAAGTTCATGAAAAATGGAGTATTTTTGTTTTTATCGTTGTAGTTTTTGAGATAACTGTGTTTGAAATTGTTCATGTTTTCGTTGTAATACACAAACTTTTTTGAAATTTTAAATCGATTTTTTAAATTTTCATAAAATGAACATTGTAGCAGTTTTTTATAGCTAAATGAGACGAACAAATTGACACCAAAATTATCCAATTTGAACATTGTTTTGGGTTAGTGAAACGAAAACATGAATCGTTTCAATAACCCAAAACAATTTTCAAATTGGATAATTTTCGTGTCATTTTGTTCGTCTCATTTAGCTATAAACAGTTGTTACAATGTTCATTTTATGAAAATTGAAAAAATCGATTTTTCTGCAAAAAAGTTTGTGTACTTGTGTACTACAACGAAAACATGAACAGCTTCAAAAACTATAACGATTCAGAACACGCCGTACAAACAAAAAATGCTCCATTTTGTATGAACTTTCTTCCGAATATCAACAAAAAATGGCAACTTTTTCCCACTCGACTGGTCCTTTAACGTTTGTAATTCAAAAAAGTTACTTGTTTTTTTTGTTCCTGTGCTTTTTTGTGATTTATTAACATGTTTAACTGTGATTTTTTATAGTCGTGCCTTTCGAAAGTTGTATTATTGGTGCTATTAAATAATTTATTTTTGAAATTTTATTATCCGAAACACCTCTAAATAAAATATATATACGCATCTTATTATGTATACCTTGCCAAAAACTTCATCACCCTTGCATAATTTTCTTCGTGGTCCATTTTGTGAATCATGTCGACAAGATTCTTGTCTTGCGTTTCATAACCAAAATTGTCATCATCGAAGAAAATTCTTGCCGGTGATTTCACTCGTTCCAATATTCGTGGCCAGATCGGCCTAAAAGTGTGGTAAAAGTCGAAAAGAAGAAATCAAATCTTAAAGGGCCATTTCAAAAAAGCACTATGAAAAAAGTTATATATTCAGAAAGTTCATGAAGAATGGAGCATTTTTTGTTTCTACGGCATGTTCTGAATCGTTGTAGTTTTTGAGAAAATTGCGTTGGAAGTTGGCGGTTTTTGAAATCTGTGTATTACAACGAAAACATGAGCGCAGTAAAAATTCGTCCCTGAATCAATAGAAGTTGTGTATTGACGCGAAAATTTAAAAAAATTTCGTTTTTCATCGACACGAAAACTGGCAAAAAAATTTTGAATTTTCGCGTCAATACACAACTTTTATTGATTCAGGGACGAATTTTCTGCATAAACAATAACGGGTCGAATCGATGGAACGAACAAGAAATGGACACAAAAACGGAACGACAAGCACTGGACGATAAAGGGGACACAAAAACGGGGACGGCAAGAATGGGACGATGAATCTGTGTATTACAACGAAAACGCAGTGAAAACCTACTTTCCATCTAAATAACCGATTGGTTCCACTTGTTGGTTCACCCGTCCATCAAAAGTCGACCGCGTTTCTTGCTTATAGGTCAAATAATCCATTAGCTCTTGTCTATCCAGTGCAAAAATAAAATCTAAAATTTTTTATCTAGAACCAAATTAGCTATATTAATTAGGTTGTTCACTGAATTGTGGCGGCTACTTTTTTGAGTATATCTTCCCCCAATTCAATGTGGATTCGCCTATTTACACGTATAATGGAAGTTTTTCCAACACGGGGAATCGATTCCCGGTGGAATTGGACGTAAAAAATTTCCATGGTTATCCAGACTCCTACACCCCAAAACCTATTTTTCCGTCAAAACACCCCCTTCCTGACCTTTTCACCAAAAAATACCACTGAGAATTGATTCCCCGCACCGAAAAACTCCCAATAGTTTGAAAAAATTTTCGTGTCAATAGACAGTTTTTCAAATGAAGGCATTTTTTTCAATTTACAAAAATCTTACCATAGTCTCAATGGAATTCATTATATGCCCGAAACCATAGATGAATAGGGGGGGGGGGTCTAAAGGAAATTTTTGCCTTTCGACGCCACGCCGCCACCCTCCCTTTCGCCTTCATCCCCTCCGCTACTCCCCCCCCCTCGCCACCATCCCCCACCGGAGGGGAGGGGGATGGAGGAAACGGTTTTTCCTAGCAAGATATACTCAAAAAAGTATCCGCCACAATTAAGTGGACAATCTAATATTATCACATAAACTTACTTATAAAAGTGAAAAAGATAAACCAAGAGAAAACTGAGCGAGACATTCTGCAATGCTCGAAATTTCATTGCTTTCACTTTCCGGATTTTTCTCACTTAAATATCGGATCAAAAGTTGATGATTGCTTTTAGAGAAATGACCGTTAAAGGACCAGTCCACTTTCGAACAAACTTTTTTATAAGAAAGTTCATGTTGTGACGATCAATTATTGCTTTGGAAGTAAATTCTAATTCGTTAACCCTTTAGAGATAAGTGCGAAACAAAATTGCTTGAAAATTTTGAATATATTTTGTGTATTGAAGCGAAGAGATTGATGTTATTTAAATGACTATTTCAGTAATTTACAATCATATNTTACAAGCTCTTCGTTGTAATACACAAACTTTTTTGAATTTTTTGATCGATTTTTAAATTTTCATAAAATGAACACTGTAGCAATTTTTTATAGCTAAATAAGACGAACAAAATGACACCAAAATTATCCAATTTGAAAATTGTTTTGGGTTATTGAAACGAAAGCATGAATCAAAATTTTCGTTTCAATAACCCAAAACAACGTTCAAATTGGATAATTTTGGTGTCATTTTGTTCGTCTCATTTAGTTATAAAAAATTGCTACAATGTTCATTTTATGAAAATGTAAAAAATCGATGCAAAAATCGATTTCCACAAAAAATTCAAAAAAGTGAAATTTGAAAGAATATGTTAAAAATCAATTTTTTATAGATCGTGCTATCAATTTTATTTGATCTATCAGAAGCTCTAATTTAGCAAGAGGTCTTTTTAAATCTCCTTTTTTTACACAACTGCTATATCGAGAAGGAGGAAAACATACCACTCTTTCTCCATTTGTCTAGGTCCTCACTCGTCTCGCAGCTGTATTTCTTGTAGAGACTTATGGCCTTGGCCTAAACATATCGCCACTCTCTTTCCGCTGTTCGTTCGCTGACGTGGCAAACGATGGAAAAAAGCAGCACTCTTCGACAAAATCGGTCAGTGTCTATATTCACTTTTATCTTTGAACGGACGAATGGTTTCTTTTTCAAATGTTTTGATTTTTAAATTTTTTAAAATCATTTTTAAGAATTTTACACAATGGGGGTCTCAAGGTCTCAACAAAAAGTGGATTTTTTTGATCTTATGTACGCAGAAAAATTGAACTTTGCTGGGAATTTTTTTAATTTGAAATAAGTTATTAATGTACAACATTCAATAAGATTTTTTGAAAAAAAGTTGTTATTTATAAAAAAATTCATTTTTTGAGAAAAAATCAATTTTGAGAAAAAAAGCAAAAACTCGGTTTTTGATACTTTACTTGTTATAAATGTGTTTTTGGTCTGGGTGTCTGAAGCTTCGTTGCGGAGATATTGGCATGAAAACTTTATACAATTACAACTTGATCCAACTTGAATCTCAAAAATAATAGCAAGGATAGTCGAGTTGCAAGTAGCTCTCTTGATAGTTGAAAGACGTTCGATTTCCTTGCGCGTCGATTTTTTTTTGCATTGTAATTGTATAAAGTTTTGGGGGTTTTCTATGCGGGGAATCAATTGCGCGCATTCCCGAATCGTTAAAATGCTTCACTGATCCTGATTCAGGGAAGGGGTTGGTGTATTAAAGCGAAATAAACAGACCTTTCTCTGAATTAGTGCGCGCAATCGATTTCCCGCATAGAAAAACCCCCTAGGGATCATTTTAGACAACCTAGCCCCCTTGCACAGCTAATTTATATTTTCGCTTCAATACACCGACCCTTTCCCTGAATCAGGGTCAGAAAAGAATTATCAGGGTTCCGATTCGTACTCTGTATATGTATAGAATTTCTTATATTTTTATTGAATAAATTGCACGAGACACAATTTTTAATTTTTATACACCCTGTCAATTTCTGATACACCATATACAATTTTTAGGACCATGCGAAACTTTGTTACCACCCTTTTGCTAGTTGTAGCCGGCCTATTGGTATCCGAAGCAGCCGATACCGTCAAGGTGACCAAGAAGGTCTACTTCGACATTGAAATCGGTGGTGTGAAACAAGGTCGTGTTGTTATTGGCCTCTTTGGGGATGTTGTTCCTAAGACCGCAGAAAACTTCTTGGAACTCTCCAAGGGCACTCGTGGCTATGGATATAAAGGATCCAAGTTCCATCGTGTTATCAAGGACTTTATGATTCAAGGTAACGAGAGGAATTTTTCAAAATGTTTTTGAATCTGAGTATGGCAAAACTAGTGGTTCCCTTGTGAGCTTCGTTGAAGTTTACGGAAGTTTCAAATCAACTTTACCGAAACTTCGGTAAACTTCAACGTTAAAACTTTATCTTTTTCCTTACTGCAACGATTCCCTGATTCAGGGAAGGTCTGCGTATTGAAGCGAAAAGTTGCAAAAATCGCATTTTTGACACTTTTTTATTCGAACAACATGGTAAAAATTTACCTTTTTCCTTACTGCTTGAGCAACGCTTCCCTGATTCAGGGAATGCCTGTGTATTGAAGCGAACGCAAAAATCGCATTTTTGCAACTTTTTTTTGGTTCGAACGAAATATTGACGTTCGTTTTAGAGCTTTGTAAAAAACTTTTTCATCCTGTTTTTTAGGCGGTGATTTTACCCGAGGTGACGGCACTGGTGGAAAATCCATCTATGGCGATCGTTTTGCCGATGAAAACTTCGCCTTACAACACTATGGCCCTGGCTGGTTGAGCATGGCCAATGCTGGAAAGGACACCAATGGAAGCCAATTCTTCATCACCACTGTAACCTTTTTATATTGTGCATCAAATCGAATATCACCAAATTTTAGGTCAAGACCCCATGGCTCGATGGCAAACACGTTGTTTTCGGCAAAGTCTTGGAAGGCATGGATGTCGTGCGCAAGATTGAAAGCACTCGTACTCGCCCTGGAGATCGTCCAGAACAGGATGTCGTTATTGCTGATTCTGGAGAAATCCCTCTCAGTGCTCCATTCGAAACTGAGAAAGCTGGCGTTAATTAGATCACGGGTTTTTTATGTGTAGGGTTTCGTTGTTTTTTTTTGTTTAATTTATTCGTAATTTATTTAACGTATATAAAAAGTTTTGGTACTCTTAAAGGAGAGAGACCCAAAATAACGTGGGCTCAGCGTTGCTTAACTTGCCAGATCGAACGGGCGACTTCCTTGCCCACTTGGCTATGCTGTATCCAACTTTTTTTTCAAAATTTTTTTCTGAAAATCATCCCTATAGGGGTAATTTTATGCGGGAAAACGATTGCGCGCATTCCCGAAGCGTGAAAATGCTTTCCTGGTTCAGGGAAGGGCGATATGTGTATCGAAACGAAAATGATCAAGATTTCGAAATTTCGTAGGAAGACAAGTTTTCTAGGAGTTTTTAGGAAAGCATTTTCACGTTTCAGGAATGTGCACAATAGATTCCCCGCCAAGAAAAACTCCTAGAAAATCTGTTTTCTCGACCATTTTCGCTTCGATATACATATCGCCCTTCCCTGAATCAGGGTCAGGAAAGCACTTTCACGCTTCAAGAATGCGCGCAATCAATGCATAAAATTACTCCAGGGATCATTTTCAGAAAATTTTTTTGTAATTCATGTTATTTTGGGTTCCTCTTCTGTAAGAGTACCAAAGTTGTTTTTTCTCAATATTTCTAACAAACTAGATCCACCAGTGGATCGATGGAGCTGGCTCTCAAGTTAAAAAATACAAATAATTGTCAATATCAAGTTTTAGTTAGAGAAATAATAGATCATAAAAAAGCGTATATGGGCAGAGGGAGTCCATATTTTCGGGGGTATGTGGGCAAAATCCAAGAATTGCGAGGGGTCCCAGATTTTTTGATGAACAAAAAGTTGGTCATCAAAAAAAGGTCAAGACGCCATCAATTTCCGAACAACCCAAAAAAAACTAGAGTTGGGAAGTCGAAACCGAAAAAAGTCGAAACCAAAACCGTCCGAGAAAAACCGAAACCGATCCATTTTCTATCGATTTCCTAACTCTACAACAACCTTCCGAACAATCCAAAAAAAATTGCTCCTTTTTGAAGATCTATTGCCCCTTTTTCCTAAAAATGAGTGTAACATCATCTCGAAAATATGGACTCTGCCCATGTATGAAAACAAGATCTTTGAAGTTTTTGAAAAGTAATAGAATATTAAGGAGATTTTCATGCATCAAATGGATTCATTCATCAAAATATTTTTAAAGATATGATTCAGGCTGCGCGCTAAACGTCTCGACCAGCTAAATGTCTCGACTTACAACTAAGCCGAGACGCTAAACGTCTCGAATTCGTCTCGATCTCATTTGAATTAGTTGGAGTATTGACATGAAAACCCTGAAGTTTACATTTGTCTAAAAATACGCTTAATTATTGGATGTATTTAAAAAAACAACGATGGCATTCGTTTATAGCTCGACGAGAGGAACAAAACGACACCAAATTGATCAAATTTGAGAATTGTTTTGGGTTATTGAAACGAAAACCCTGATTCAGAGTTTTCGTTTCAATAACCCAAAACAATTCTCAAATTGGATCAATTTGGTGTCGTTTTGTTCGTCTCGTCGAACTATAAAGAATGCCGTCGTTGTTGTTTAAATATATCCAATAATTAAGCGTCTTTAAAAAAAATGAAAAATTCAACTTTTTCGTGTCAACACTCCGATTAATTCAAACGAGATCGAGACGAATTTGAGACGCCGTCTCGACTTGAGTCACGAATTCGAGAAGTTTCTCTCGACTTAGTTGTAAGTCGAGACGTTTAACGCCGCGTCTC
>OZJO01015304.1:0-14189 GCA_900406225.1 Acrobeloides nanus | reverse complement strand
GGACCAGTCCAGTAATTTACAACCATATGAAAAAATGATATATTCGGAAAGGTCATGAAAAATGGAGCATTTTTTTTTGTTTTTACGGCATGTTCTGAATCGTTGTAGTTTTCGAGAGAATTGCGTTTGAAATTTTGAATTTGTTACAAGCTCTTCCACGGCGCACCAAAGTTGAAATTTTTTTGAAATGCGCAATAAAAGGCCAAAAAACATTTATTATTGTTTATTAAGACCAGAAAAAATTAATTAATGGGTTTTGAAGCTGTGCTTCGGCTTTTTAGCCATATAACATGTTATAAGGGGTTCATGCTTTATTTATACCTTTAGGGGGCCACCCACGGGCAAAAATCGAAGTTTTAGATTTTCACAACTTTTTGCAGAAATGACCCATATAGGGATTTTTTCATGCGAGAAATACGAATTTGACCGAATTTTGGCTTGAAAACCCATGCAAACATGAGAAATTCGCCTTTATAAGTGTATTTTGTTGAATTTTCGAGTTAAACTTCAAAAGAATAGGGCCCATCACCAATGTTCCCATTTTTTGCAAATAACCCCTCTATAGCTTCTTCTCGGCCAATACAACAAACTAATGAAGCGTTTTTTAAAAATTTCTATCAAAAATAAAAATTTATATACTCGGAAAGGATGGAAAACAGCAAATTTTATGTGTTTTTCACTCTTTTAGAGTGTATAACTTTTTATCTTTGATAAAAATTTTAAAAAACGCTTCATTACTTTGTTCTATAGCTCGAGACGAATTTAAGAAGTGGTCGCTCATCGAAAATGGAGGTGCCTGTAAGGAGTTCTATTACTTGCAAGTTTGAGAAAATTTTGAAAAATGTCAAAATTCAAAGTGATTTTAAAAATCGAGAATTTTAAAAAACGACAAAATGGACCTTCTAGAATCGTAGATCTGAAGCTGTAGAATATTTTTAAAACAAAAATTATCGAATTTTATGGAGTTTTCGCTGAGATATGTCGATTTTCTATTATTAGTCTTTTTCTTCAGTGAAAATTCGAAAATTTAAGCACAGTTGTGAAACTCAAAAATTCCTTTTGTAACATGATATTAGTGACTAAAAAAGAAGTTTTTTCATGTTTTTTGCTCTGTTTCAAAAAATTTTCAATTTTGGTGCGCCGTGCTCTTCGTTGTAATACACAAACTTTTTTTGAATTTTTGCGGAAAAATCGATTTTTGCATCGATTTTTTCAATTTTCATAAAATGAACATTGTAGCAATTTGTATAGCTAAATGAGACGAACAAAATGACACCAAAATGATCCAATTTGAACATTGTTTTGGGTTATTGAAACGAAAACATGAATCAGAATTTTCGTTTCAATAACCCAAAACAATGTTCAAATTGGATCATTTTGGTGTCATTTTGTTCGTCTCATTTAGCTATAAAAAATTGCTACAATGTTCATTTTATGAAAATTTAAAAAATTAACAAAAACGATTTTTGTGTTGCGATTTTGAATTTCCCGCAATTCTCTGAAAAATTGAAAATCAGGATTTTGGCGGGAAATTCAAATTAAAAATCGCAACTCAAAAATCGCCAACTTCAAACGCGATTATCTCGCCAACGAAAACGATTCAGAATTTACTGTAAAAACAAAAAATGCTCCATTTTTCATGAATTTTCCGAATATATATAAGTTATGGCCAATTTTGCTAATCTAAAGAATTTTTAATTTTTACATGTGTACTTTCAGAGCCAAAAAAATATTTTTAGGCGTCCTAGATTTTGCCCGGGACTAAGTCTAGAACAAAGTAGGGGTGCTGTAGATAATTTTAGGGCCAACCGGAGAAATGCGTCGGAACAAAGTTTTTTCTAGAGCCATATTTTTGGCCCCTCAAGGGACCCGGATTTTTGTGAAAACCTAATTTTTAAATCACTTTTTCCACAACATGACCCCATACATCCAATATAAAAGTTGTAGCCCACGTCTCCAGCAACCCAACGACATCGAGATCATCGAAATTGGATTTAACCATCAAAAGTTATGCTCAAAATACTAAAGTGTAAAAAACACCTGTAACATTCCTGTAACGCCCATCATTCATATGGGCCGAAATTGATTTTTTTAGAGGTTGCACACCATTTCAAATGCTCAAATATGTTTATTTTGCGTCCAAATTTCATATTACATACTCAGTTTGCCTAGTGCCGCGGCAACCCCAAAAAGTTCGAACTTTCGAGACATCGCCTCGAGTACGAAGAGCCCCCAGAACATGATAAGGGTGTTCTAAGAGCACAAAGAGCCTTATACATGGTGTTGGGAAGCCAATAATAGTTCGATTGAACGAAGAAAAGAATTCAATTCATCTTTTCCGATCTCGAACCGTTTTTTTTTGTTGAAAATTTTAAAGCTTATATATTCAGTTTAAATGAATTCAGATTGGCCCTCTTTTTTTGTTTGTGGGCCCATAATCTGGGCTTATATAACAACTATGTAACTTATTGTTTGAATTTGGACGCTTTCCCCCGCCATTCTTCACCCATGTTCAATCGCAAAAGACAAAAGTAAACATAAAACTTTAATATTGTGTTTTAATACTTAAAAGTACAGCCACAGTTGTATAAAGTGGGAAATGGGAATAGTGGAAAAACATCGAAAAATGATATGTTTCATCATTTTTGACTATGCCGAACAGGCTACGAAGTTGGAATGTTCTTCGAAGGTGCCAAACTTGATCTGAAAAAGGTCTTATATACCTTTCCTACTTTATCTGCAACGAAAATCTTCAAGAATTTTTGTGGCGCCACGAATTCATCACTCTCAAGTCATTTTCAACTTTTGGTCTCAGATCAGAAAAGATGGACTGTATCCATATTCAATAATTCGAACGTAGAATAATTACTAACTTTATTGATTGAACACACGAACAGAATATAAGACAAAACAACGTAAAATGATTGGCTATTTATAATGATCACGAAGTGAAGATTATGCGAATTTCGGGAATGAAGGAAATCATTCTTTACCCACCAGGCCGAAATTTCAAATTTAGCGAATCAAAAAAAGGTGATCAAAGCAGACTCCCGATAAAAATTACAAAAAAATTTTGGTACTAATGCACTATTCCCCCAAACTGAAAAAAGGCTTAAGCTTTGGTTTATGATTAGGCTTAGGCATAGGCGTAGCCAGAATTTTCTGACAGGGGGGCTAATCGAGTAAAATGACCAAAATGTTGCTACCTGTTGTTTTTTATTTTTCCTTAAAATTTTTGGCCTAGGCTTAGACCTTAGGCTTAGCCTAAGCCTAGGCCTAACTAAGGTCTAGGCCTAGGCTAAGCCTTAGGTTTAGGCTAAACCTGGGCCTAAGGCTTAGGCCTAGGCGTAGCACAAGGTTTATTCTAATCCTTAGGCTTAGAACTAGGTCTAGGTTAAGCCTAGACTTAAGTCTAAACCCATGCCTAAGTTAAACCTAGGCCTAAGGCTTAGGCTAAGCCTTGATCTAAGCCTATCATAAACCAAAGCCTAGCCTTTTTTCAGCTTGGGGGGGGGATTTGCATAGATTTATGCAGAATCCCCCCTCCCCCCTAGGGGGAGGGGAGATAGTGCATAAGTGCCAAAATTTTTGTCCATCATTTTTTGATTTTGACAACTTGTTTTGATTCGCTAAAATTCAAGCTTTAGAGCCATCCTTAAATTACTTTTGCAAACAGCTGAAATTCGCATAATTTTTGAGATCAGGTTGAGCCGTCAAATTGACGAATTTTCAATAAATTCCTTGATAAATCTGATGATGAATGGGGGTTTATCAAGAAATTTTTTGAAAATTCATCATCTTGACGGTTCAACCCGAGCTTGAAAATTATGCGAATTTCAGCCATTTGCAAACGTAATTTAAGGATATGGTCCCCTTTGGCCCAGTGGGGATCGAACCATTCTCTCCGTTTATGATGGCATCATCAGCTCCGATTCTGTGAAACCATCAGCTCCGGTACTTGGGAATGTACTACTTTTTGGACGACCTGGTGTTTGATTCAATGCTGGATTGGAACGTTTCGGAGTGAGAGGAAAAGATGCAGTCTCTGCATTGCCTTCTTCGATGTGGCCATTTGGTTCTTCAGCAATCGGGGTTGTCCACGCTGCATCATACGAGTTCAGCGAGGTTCTCACTTCGTTGACTGGGCGTAGACTTGACATTTCGTGATCGGCTGTTGAGTTGCTTCCACGAGTCCGTCTTCGGCTCATCGAAAGATAGCTAAAAATTTCGATTCTTAACTATTATTAACACTCAAATTGTCCATTGCGCTAAACGTTGGTTTCGGTGCAGTTTTTTGCGCTGAACACGATGCTGCAAAAAATTTTTGAAAAAAATTCACTTTAGGTGGGTCTAGAGCCCCAAGATGGGGCTCTAGGACCCACGCTTTTTCAAAAAAATTTTTGCAGCATCGTGTTCAGCGTAAAAAACTGCACCGGAATCAACGTTTGGCGCGCTTGACAATTTGAGTGTTAAAATCCATTTTGCTCCAACCTTGTATCAGTAGTTTCGCCCCGGTAACTATACTGAAGACGATTGCCAATAGGTATATTTATCAACAGCTTTTTTATGGTGATTCTATACGGCGCATAAATAATTGCTGTTATTAAGGGATTTACTATCTAAAAATTTGGCACTAAGGGATAATTGTTTGTATCGATTTCGATAGAAATGTCCATCTAGTGGTATTTTTATGCGAAGAATCCTAATTTCGTACTCCCGAAGCGTGAAAACGCTTCCTGCTAATATACGGGGTGACCAAAAAACCGCACTTTTGCGATTTTTCGAGCAATTTTTTGCCAAAAAAATTTGTTTAAAATTTTTTTCAAAATGATCCTGTGGGAGGTTTTTCTATGCGAGGAATCGTTTGCGCGCATTGAAAAATCTTCAAAACACTTCCTTAGCCATGAAATCGTTAAAAAATTGAAAAAAAAGAAAAATTCTGATTTTTTTAACGATTTAATCAAGGAAGCGTTTTGAAGATTTTTCAATGCGCGCAAACGATTTCTCGCATAGAAAAACCCTTACAGGGTCATTTTGAAAAAAATTTAAAAAATTTTTTTTGGCAAAAAATTGCTCGAAAAATCGCAAAAGTGCGGTAAAAAAATCGCAAAAAAAACGAAAAATTGTAAAAAAGGCTATTATAACGTCTAGGGGTCGAAGAAAGTCACAAATTACGGATCATTTAGCGAAAATATCTCTTTCTTGATCGCTGTGAAGCTATGAAATTGAACAGGACTATCGAATTCTACCGCCTAGCTGGACAGTTCTATCGAAATCGATACGAAAAATTGTCCCTATAAAAAGTGTCCCCCTAATCCGAAATAGTTTTTTTGCTTCAAAAAGTAACAAAAATTACTGGATTAACAGTGAGCAAATAGAGTAGCATCCAAGCTAGCCAGTTCATAATATCCCGTGTTTCACAATCAAGGGCTTCCCAGTCAAATAAGTGAATTCGACAAATGTTGAAAATACGATATGGCAAGAGACTAAACGACGTCCACGCGGTTGTTGCAAATATGAACACCAGGGATTTGACCTTAAATGGTATTTACACTTTTCCTAATAGTTAACACTAGAGATGCACAAGTTACAAATACAAAAAGTGACCATCCTTGTCACCGGACTGAAATATGCTAATATAGAGAAAAATCGAATTTTGGTCGAAAGATTGAATTTTTCGATTTTTTCAATTTTCAAATTGAAAAATTCAATTTTTCACAAAAAATTCAATTTTTCGATCAAAATTCGATTTTTGAGCAAAAATTCGATTTTTTTGCTCAAAAATCGAATTTGCCGAAAAATTGAATTTTTGCTCAAAAATCAAATTTTTCAATTTTCAAGTTGAAAAATTCGATTTTTCACAAAAAAATTCAATTTTTTGACCAAAATTCGATTTTTTTGCTCAAAAATCGAATTTTGGTCGAAAAATCGAATTTTTCAATTTCACCTGTTGTAACTTGTGTGTGTATCCCTATAGTTAGCAGATACCTTATTTCGAAAAGTTGGCATGTCAACTTGGCTGCTAGCCACCGGCGCACTTCTCTTTTGCCGTGTTAGTCGAAACAAATATATACTAACAAATAGGGATGAGGTCACTGGTAACACACAGAATACGATCATGAAAATTTCATAAAAATATTTGCGTTGACCGGTCATCTAAACATGAGGAGGTTGGAAACTTTTTCTTCTTTTTTCAAATATTAGGTTGATCCAAAAGTTCTTCGACTTTTTACATGAATTTTGAACTCGAAATCATTTTCGCTTTAATATACCCAACTCTTTCTTTTCCTGAATCAGGGTCAGATAAGCGTTTTCACGCTTCGGGAATGGATGCACTCGAGTCCCCGCACAAAAATTATCCCTATATGGTTCATTTTTAGAAAAAATTTTCGGGTCAAAATTCATGTAAAAAGAACTTTTGGATCAACCCCAATACATGCAACATGCAATCATCTGTTACAAAGACAATGTTGAAGGCCCAAACATAGCTGACAAACCTAAAAATGTATGAATTTTTGTATAGAAAATTAATAAAAAAATTTTTTGGGCAAACGTTTTCGGACCCGACCGGGACTCGAACCCGGATCAGGCTCCTGGTTACCGCCCAAGTGCAGCACTACCATTGTGCTACCGAGACCTCCAACTGATGCCCGTTAATTTCTGATGGAAACTACACACCGCTAAGTATTTACCAATTAACGAGCATCAGTTGTAGGTCTCGGTATAGTCTGTTTCAACTCACAAGTCCACCACTAATTCCCCGACCTCGGTAAGATGGTAGGCAACATTAAGTTTTACGGGTCGAGGGTTCGAATCCCGTTGGAGGCCAAAATTCGATTTGTATTTACAGAATTTAGTCTTCCCCTTTTTAAATCAAAACCCATTTTTAAAAAATCAGATTTACCCGAAAGAAACGCCCCAAATAATAGTACACAAGAAAGCAGCTCTCTGCTTGGACATGGTCTGATCATAACTAAGTGGCCAACGGAAATAAATTAACTTGTCCACATTGAGTAAAGTGAGTGATAAACCGCTAACAGCCAAGCCCAGCCAATTGCAGAAATGTATCACTGCGCATAGATGGACATGCCTTAAGAAGGCATGCTTTCGTGTAAGAAATTCATTCGGATGGCAAAACACTAAGAAAAGAAATATTCAAAATTTTATCGTCATTTTCGTTTTGCTTAATTGTGGCACGGCGTTCCAAAATGAGCAAAAAAGGTTCAACAATGAAAATTCTTATATAGAGGGGGGGGGGGAGAAAATTAGGGGAATAGGAATTGTTGACCGGTAAAAGTTAGGGGAATTTCAAAAATTTTATTTACGTGTAAGCACATGCTATTGTTGGATATGGAGGCTGGTTATAGTCGAAATTTTTTGTTGACTACCACGAAACTTTTTATTGAATCAGGCAACGTGTACATTGAAACGAAAAGAAACGTGAATCATATATAGCTTTTTTGATGCATCCCTGCGTGGTCGTATGGCGGGAAAATCAAGATTAGACTAACTACTACAGACTACTACTACTACTACAGAATACTACTACGACGACTACTACAGACTACTACTACAGTACTAACTAATCCTTATTTTCCCTCAGACTACTACTACTACAGTACTAACTAATATTATTTTCCCTCAGACTACTACTACTAGTACTGACTACTACTACGCCTACTACTACTACAAACTACTACTACAGACTACAACAACTACTATAGACTACAACAACTACTACAGACTACTATTACTACTACTACTACAGACTACTACTACTACAAACTACTACTACAGACTACAACAACTACTATAGACTACAACTACTACTACAGACTACTATTACTACTACTACAGACTACTACGACTACAGACTACTATTACTACTACGACTACTACAGACTACAACAACTACTACAGACTACTACTATTAGTAGTAGTAGTAGTAGTCTGTAGTATTAGTAGTTAGTACTAATCCTGATTTTCACGCCATACGACCACGCAGGGATGCATCAAAAAGCTATATAAGGATCCACGTTCTTCTTAGTTTCAATGTACACGTTGCCTGATTCAGTAAAAAGTTCCGTGGTAGATAAAAAAAGAGTCCAGGGCAAACTTAGGACATTTAAAAAGTCAAAAAATTTTCGAAAACCAACCAGTCAATAGCAAATCGCCGAGAGTCATATTGAAAATAAACAAATGCATAGTGTCACCGCTTCGTTTGAACAATTTAAATGCACAAAAGAGAACCATAACATTAAAAACAGTGGATGCTGTTGAAGCAGCCAGTAGGAGATCATCAATCTAAGAAATAGTAGAGCTCCCAGAAAAGTGACAAACTTGTCACTTTTTGTGACATTAGTTTTTTAAGAAAAATTTTACATAATAATGATTGACTAGCTTATTCATTTATAAAAATACCTTTAAAAATTTGTTAATCAAATTTAAGCTTTGTCACTTTTTGTGATAAAGGTCACTTTTTGTGACAAACGTCACAAAAAGTGACAAAGCTTAAATTCGATTAACAAATTTTTAAAGGTATTTTTATAAATGAATAAACTAGTCAATCACTATTATGTAAAATTTTTCTTAAAAGACTAATGTCACAAAAAGTGACAAGTTTGTCACTTTTCTGGGAGCTCTAAGAAATAGTCAACGAAGATTTGAGGGAGAGAGAATGTGGATTTCTTACAGTGTACTGAAATTTATTGAATTCATCGGATGCATAGCATTTTATCATAGTGTCTTCGACTAAACCATCATCGACATTGATATCCCCTGTGATATTTGGATAGAGAAAAGTGATATTTGAGTCGTTCTCCATTCTTGAGCATTAAATTGAGTGATGAATTTTTGAAAAGGGGTCTAAAATTTGAAACGATGATTAAAGAACCTGTCCAGTGGGAAAAAAGTCGCCCACTTGTTGATATTCGGAAAGTTCATGAAAAATGGAGCACTTTTTATTTTTACGGCATGTTCTGAATCGTTGTAGTTTTCGAGAAAATTGCGTTTGAAATTTCAAATTGTGTACATGTTTTCGTTGTAATACACAAACTTTTTTGAATTTTTTGGGAAGAAAAAATCGATTTTTTAAATTTTCATAAAATGAAACAAATAAAATTTTTGTGAAAAATCGAATTTTTCAATTTGAAAAATTCAATTTTTTTACCAAAATTTGATTTTTGATTAAAAAATTCCATTTTTCGACCAAAATTCGATTTTTGTTCAAAATTCGATTTTTGTTCAAAATTCGATTTTCACAAAAAATTGAATTTTTTGACCAAAATTCGATTTTTTTGCTCAAAAATCGAATTTTTCAATTTTCAAATTTCGATTTTTGAGCAAAAAAAAATGGAATTTTGGTCGAAAAATTAAATTTTTTTGTGAAAAATCGAATTTTTGTTCAAAAATCGAAATTTGAAAATTGAAAAATTCGATTTTTTAAATTTCCATAAAATGAACATTGTAACAATGCTTTTATAGCTAAACGAGACGAACAAAATGAGACCAAAATTATCCAATTTGAACATTGTTTTGGGTTATTGAAACAAAAACATGAATCAGAATTTTTGTTTCAATAACCCAAAACAATTTTCAAATTGGATAATTTTGGTGTCATTTTGTTCGTCTCATTTAGCTATAAAAAATTGCTACAGTGTTCATTTTATGAAAATTGAAAAAATCGATGCAAAAATCGATTTTTCCGCAAAAAATTCAAAAAAGTTTGTGTATTACAACGAAGAGCTTGTACACAAATTCAAATTTCAAACGCAATTACCTCGAAAACTACAACGATTCAGAATTGCCGTAAAAAACAAAAATGCTCCATTTTTCACGAACTTTCCGAATATCAACAAAAATGGGCAACTTTTTTTCCCACTGGACTGGTCCTTTAAGTAACCCATTGACAAAATAACGTAGCACTTATGGCCAGCAAATATTTTGTAGAAAGAGTAAAAAAAAATTTCGACGTACTGAATTTTGGGGACATAAAAGTATGGCTCGAATCAATATGTGAAAAATACGAATCAGACGCTATTTCAAGTGTTGACCGAAAAGAAAAACTTAAAAATAGGTGGGGAGGGCAATTTAGGACTTAGTGCCATAAAGAATAGGATTTTGTCGGGCATCGAGTCAACTAATACAATATGAAAATAACTCGTCATTCTTTCACTTTTATGAAATTATGTCTCAAAGTTCAAAATGAGTGTTAAGTTTTTTATATTCGAAAATCTTCGGCTAGTCACAACTGAATCAGGGAAAATGTATTGAAGCGAAAAGTTGGACGTCATAAACCATTATAAAATTCAAAATCCTTGATGTTTTAAGAAAAAAGAAGGATGGTATTTTTTATAACTCACCGAGACGAATAAAATGACACCAAATTTATTCAATTTGAAAATTGTTTCGGGTTATTGAAACGAAAACATGAATCAGAATTTTCGTTTCAATAACCCAAAACAATTTTCAAATTAGATCATTTTTGTGTCATTTTATTCGTCTCGCCGAGTTATAAAAAAATGCGAATGTTCAAAAAACTTACATAGCACAAAATCCCACCAAAATACCTCGGTTGTACAGAAATTCCAAATGAGTAAGTAATAGAAAAAGTGTGTGAATAGAACAGCCAAAGTCCAAATCCTGGTCAAACACCGAATAAAAATAATTCTGCTGAATCAGACGACACGACATGAGATATACCAAAAAGCAAAATTGCGAGCGAACAAAATTAGCCTAATTTTTTGATAATCTTCTCTTGTGAATAGTAGTGGTAGAATTGAAAGAGGTGGGAATTAGCCGAAATTGCAATCTTTCATAACTGTATCACTAACATCCGCTGCTCGGGTGATCCACTTTCAAGGTCTAAAGTGGTGTCAATTGGCATACAAGGACTGAATGTTTAAAAGACCAGTAGTCCACTCGGACAAAAACACTATGAAAAAAATATATATTCGGAAAGTTGATAAAAGATGGATCATTTTCTGTTTTTATGTCATGCTCTGAATCGTTGTAGTTTTCGAGGTAATTACGTTTGAAATTTGAATGTGTGTACATGTTTTCGTTGTAATACACAAACTTTTTTGAACGTTTTTATACTAAAATCGTCAAAAATTTCAATGTAAATTTCTTTACTGTTGTAAATTATGAATTGTTAACGTTTAAAAATAATTTATTTTTCATTGTTTGAGGAAAAAAGTCGATGTTTGTGCAAAAAATTGAAAAAAAAGTTTGTTTATTACAACGAAAACATACATTTTTTAAAATTTGAACAAGTCTGTTTATTACAACGAAAACGTGCACTTGTTCAAATTTGAACAAATTTGTTTATTACAACGAAAATATGCATTTGTTCAAATTTGAAAAATTTTATTACAACGAAAACATGCGTTTTTAAAAATTGTTTGCACAAAAATTGACTTTTTTGTTGAAAAATANATTTGAACAAGTCTGTTATTACAACGAAAACGTGCACTTGTTCAAATTTGTTTATTACAACGAAAATATGCATTTGTTCAAAGTGAAAAATTTTATTACAACGAAAACATGCGTTTTTAAAAATTGTTTGCACAAAAATTGACTTTTTTGTTGAAAAATAAATATTTTTTAAACGTTAACAATGCATAATTTACCATAGTAAAGATATTTACATCATACATATCCAGTGGGGTGGACGGTCCACCCCCCCATCACCCACCCACCAAGGGAAATTTGGCACCCACCCACCAGACATTTTTTGAAGTGTCCCCCCCCCATTTTAGGCTAAAATTTGTAAAAATAGGCAAAAATTTGTAAAAATTATATAATTTTTGAGCCAATTATTTACTTTAAAAAAATCAGTTTTTACTCTATTTTGAGCCCAAAATCGACTTTTGACTCAACATTTTTCAAAAAAAAATCAATTTTTGAAAAAATCGTTAAAAAAATTACGTCCCCCCCCTAATTGGTCATCCACCCACCCTCCCTCTATGCAAGTGTCCTCCCCCTACTGGATATGTATGATTTATATTAAAATTTTTGACGATTTTAGCAAAACAAATTCAAAAAAGCTTGTGCATTACAACGAAAACATGTACACAAATTCAAAATTTCGAACGCAATTTTCTCGAAAACTACAACGATTCAGAGGTTGTCGTAAAAACGAAAAGTGCTCCATTTTTCATGCTCTTTTCGNCTAACTAAAACAAAATGGACTGCTTTCGATCGATTTTATGAGCTGTATCAAGTTTTGTTTTTGAGTGAGATTCATCAAGTTATATAAACAACACATTTCGTGAGTCGGTTTCATATACAGGGCGAATAAAAATCGAAATTTGGGCGATTTTTTCATGTTTGTTCGGAAATTTTTTTCAAAAATCACTCTATCAGGGTTAATTTTATGCGGAGAATCGATTGCGCGCATTTCCGAAACTTGAAAATGCCTTCCTGACCCTGAATCAGGGAATTAGTACATGTTCGATTTTCGCTTTAATAAACACTCTTCTTTCCCTGAATCAGGGTCAAGGAAGCATTTTCAAACTTCGGGAATGCGTGCAATTGATTTTTCGCCTAAAATTACCTCTAGAAAAGTCATTTTTGTAGAAATTTCAAAAAAAATTGTTCAGAGATGCTGCTACGAAGTTTACCCCCTTTCAATTTCACCGTAAATATGTTGTTTGAAAATGCTTTCTTGACCCTGATTCAGGGAAATAAGAGTGTGTATTGAATTATTTTCTGAGCGATTTACACAAATGTTCATGAAGTTCAGAATCAGGGCTCGAAAAGGTGCTAGCACCCATGGGTGCTGGCACACACCAGCATTCAGTACTCGCCAATGGGTGCTGGGTGCTAGTACCCAGTGGGTGTTAGCACCCAACTTTTCGGACCCTGCTCAGAATTCATGAAACAAGATTCTGATGAGCTTCATGAACATTTGTAAATCCAAGGAATGTACTTCGTAAAAATTTTTATAACGTATTTATACAAATTTATCACATCAACATGGAACATTTTTACACAACACATAACACAAGAAATATTTAATAAATCCACAAAATTTTAATCAACAAAATGTATTTACAAAACATCAATGAATATTATTGTCAAGGAAGAAAATTCTGTAGTCTTGAAGCCAGCCAAAACATTTCCTCTTGGTCTTTAACAAATGAAAATCTCTTCTTGTCAGAGTTGAAGAAGGAGTTCATGAAAAGCTTCTATCTTAGACTTTTTTCTCTTGTTCCCCAGGTCTCCCGCAATATCTTTCAGGCGACTGTTTATCTTTGATTTGAACATGGTTGGCTGCACAAATCATTTTGAACCAAAAAGAGGAAAACAAATTGAAGAAAAATTTTAAAAAATTTTTGTTGCTAGTGAACATTAGGTGTTGCACAACACAAATAAAGGACCAGTCAACTTTTGGGGAGTTGATGATGCCATGTGAAAGAGCACAAAATTTGGAGCATTTTTTGCTTTTACGGCACTACTTGAAAATCTAATCGTAAAAACTTATGAGCGAAACAAAAAAATTTTCAAACGAGTTTGAATATTGAAACGAAGAGCTTGTGAGTGTTTATTGAAACGATTTCAATAAAACATTATAAAATTCAAGTAAATTAAATAAAGCATTTTTTATATCTCGCCGAGACGAATCAAATGACACCAAAATGATTGAATTTGAGTAATGTTTTGTGTTATTGAAACGAAAACCCTGATGCAGAATTTTCGTTTCAATAACACAAAAAATTACTCAAATTCAATAATTTTGGTGTCATTTGATTCGTCTCGGCGAGATATAAAAAATGTTTTATTTAATTTACTCAAAGATTTTGAATTTTATAAAGTTTTATTGAAATCGTTTCAATAAACAATCTGATTGATGATACAAGCTCTTCGTTTCAATGTTCAAACTCGTTTGAAAATTTTTTTCGCTCATACATCTCAACAATTACTACTTTTCTGAAAACATCAGCAGACTTGGCACCATAGGTCACCAGTAAGGGAGGGGGGTACACCGGTCCCTCAGGATGGATGGATGAATAGCCTTTTAGGGGGGGGGGGTAAATGAATAAGGAGAGGGGACAAGCTACCTCGGGGCTATATGTTGTCGACCAAAAAAAAGATCGATTTTTTCAAAAATTTATATGATGAATGAATTGGAGGGGGGGGGGGGCATGAATCCCCATGATGGATGGATGAATGACTATAAAGTCGGA
>OZJO01015303.1:0-20766 GCA_900406225.1 Acrobeloides nanus | reverse complement strand
GAAACCCGTGAAAAAGCTAAGCTAGAAGAAGTACATTTAAGGGACCAGTGGGAAAAAAGTTGCCATTGTTGATATTCAGAAATTTCATAAAAAATGAAGCATTTTTTTACGGCATGTTCTGAATTGTATTAGTTTTCGAGAGAATAGCGTTTGAAATTGCTCATTGTAATAATAGTTTTCGTTGTAATACACAAACTTTTTTGATTTTTTCGCAGAAAAATCGATTTTTTCAATTTTCATCAAATGAAAATATGTTTTGAAAAATCGAATTTTTGCTCAAAAATTGAATCAATTTTTCGACCAAAATTCGATTTTTCACAAAAAAATTTTTATGTGTTGTTGTTTAAAAAAATCAATGCAAAATTCGATTTTTCACAAAAAAAATTTTATGTGTTGTTGTTTAAAAAAATCAATGCAAAATTCGATTTTTCCGCGAAAAATTCAAAAAAGTTTGTGTATTACAATGAAAACATGAACAATTTCAAACGCAAGTATTTCAAAAACTACAACGATTAAGAACATACTGTAAAAACAAAAAATGCTCCATTTTCACGAACTTTCCGATTATCAACATCACAACAAAATGGCAACTTTTTTCCCACTGGTCTGGTCCTTTAAATCCTAGAGCTATTTGTTGTTGTAATAAATCATTTAGTCTTCGAACAACAAGCCTCATGGACTTCCTAAACACAATCGTGATTTCAAGAATAGAGGTGGTCGAAACAAAAGGAATCAGAAGAATCGAAACAATTCTCGAGGAGATCAAAAGCCAGTGTCAAATGATTCTGGATTTGCACCCCAAAATAGCCAACGTGGAAGAAGAGCTGCTGGATTTATGCCGCAGAATCAAAACGAAAGGGCAGTTGGTTTTGTGCCATTGAAAAATCAGCAAGGGATAACTGGAATTGGGCCAACACGCTCTCAACCAACTGCCTATGGATATCCGCCGCAAAATTACGGGTTCTTTGGAGGAGCATCACAAGGTTTTTACGGGTATGTGTTAACGTATGCTATGACTCAGACGACACCGAAAGTTAAAACTGCTGCAAAGGCTATGCAGGACGCTAAGGCTTAGTTAATGAAGTTGATCCTCGAGGATAAAGAGGTCTTATTGGAAAAATTCGGACCGCCGGATAGCGATTTAACAAACGAAAAGCAGATGGGGAAAAAATTCGTCAAAAATTGAAAAATTCGGACCAAAATTTCTCCATTTTTCAACAAAAAGCCTATTTGACATTTTTTAAACCAAAAGTTCTTCATTTTCTGAGCATTTTCAGTATATAAACAAGCATTTTTCCAAAAAAAATTCGCCCGTGACGCTGGTTTTTGCATTGACTCAAGGATTTCAACAAAATTTTCGTCGAAAATCGAAAATTTCTGAGTATTTACCGCTTATAAATGAGTGTTTTTCAGCAAAAAATTTTCGCGCCTCCATAAATGGGCCAAATATATCGGGTGGGGATTAGAATCTTGAAGGGCATATTACCCTAAAGTTCCGTGTATAAGCCGCACCTATAGATTTTAATTAAAATATAGATTATAAGTCGATTTTTGACGAAATTTTCGATCCTCCTAGAGTTTTTCTAGGCGCTGAACACAAATCCGCCATTATTTTTTGTCCTAGACCTCAGGAATATGGTCAAAAAATGATTTACAAAGAGGTACCCCATATGAGGTAAAACCCCCGTTTTTGGGGTTTTAACCCCTTGTGAGGTACCTTCCCGTGGTCAAAATCAAAAAATTCCTTCGGATTCGAGTTCCCCATGCCGAAAAACTCCCCAGTACAAAAATCAGCCAAATTGGAAAACTTTTTGAAAATTTGATTTTCTTACTCTTTGGTCTCTCCTTGAGGTAAAAAAATCGAATTTCCAAAAAGTTTTCCAATTTGGCTGATTTTTTGTACTGGGGGGGGGGGTTTCGGCATGGGGAACTCGAATCCGAAGGAATTTTTTGATTTTGCCCCTCCCCTAGAGATGGATAAAAAAATGCATAATTTTACAAAATTCCGTGTATAAGCCGCGGCTTATACACGGAACTTTAGGGTATTTTTATGTGCCTAGTGAGTGATTAACAATGATTCAGGGTCTTGGCGGCAAATTCAAATTTAAAACAAATTTCAAAAAATCGCCAGCTTCAAACGCGATTATCTCAAAGCCATTAGCGATTCAAAATTTATTATAAAAACCAAAAATGCTCAATTTTTCATGAATTTTCCGAATATGTATAAATTATGGCAAATTTCGCCAATCTAAAGAATTTTCAATTTCTACTGGCGTACTTTGTTAGCGATTTTTACATTTTTAGATGCTCGAATTATGAGAAGGGACTTGGCCATGGATATTAGCCAGGAATTCTAGTTTATTTTTATGTGTGTCTCGATACCTCCCTCTGACGGAAAACTTCGAGCTAAAGCCCAAAAAGTGAATTTTTGAGGGGGTCAAAAAGCGTTAATAGAAAGAAAGTAACTTTTCTTAAAAACTATAAATGTTAGGATCATGATCGAGGTGTCATTGGAAAGAGCAACAATGGGCAATAAAAACATGCTTTAAATAGTGGGAAACACATTTATAGAAAAAAAGTTATGATAGAAATACTAAAATGGTCCGGATGCCGATTTTTGCCAAACATGACCCTTGATTTCTCCACAAGTATAAAGGCACGGGACCTAATTTTTATGTTTACTCACTAGGCATATAAAAATAATATAGGCTTCAAGTTTGTGACGACACTTTTTGGCGTACTTCCACCCCTCAGTCGCTATCTGCGATATTTCGAGATACTGCCTCTTAATTCGTTTCAATAAACAATTTGATTTTGCCTGAATACAAGCTCAAAGTTTTCTTTTTCGTTTCAGTGTTTAAACTCGTTTGAAAATTTTTTTCACAATTTTGTTTCGCTCATAACTTTTTACCGTTAGATTTTCAAGTAGTGCTATAAAAGCAAAAAATGCTCCAAATTTTGTGCTCTATCACATGGCATCAACTTCCCAAAAGTGGAATGGTCCTTTAAAGTTAATGGCCAAATTTTGCCATGTAGGCAAAACCGGGTTAATACAGGGTGGCGCAAAAAAGTGCACTTTTTTGCTCTTTTGTGATCCGATAATTTATTTTTTCTAAAAATGGCCCCTATAGGAATAATTTTATGCGGAGGGAATCGGTTGCACGCATTCCCGAATCCTAAAAACACTTCCCTGACCCTGATTCAGGGAAAAATTGGATTTTCATCGAAAACGGATGAAAAATGATGAAAAAAGATTAAAAAATGGAGGGTCAGTTCCCTCTCCCCAAATTCGAGTTGCGTTACGCTACTTTGGTGAACATTTAGATTCGCCACTAATACACACTATTTGTATCAACAGCGTTTCCGAGCTCATTAATTGGCACACTATTAGCTTACTAATACGCACTAATTACATTTCGTCTCGAACGAAAATTTTTATAAATTTTTTGCCTGAATAGAAAGCATCTAAATAAGATAATGATAAGATATCATTTCCTATTATTTTTTCGAACGGTAAGAATTCATTTCCATTTTGTTGAAAAAAGTTTTGATATATAAGTTCCACTCGTTCTGGTGAAAATGGTACTAACATTGCATTTCTTCTTTAAACTAGATAGAGAAGAATTATTTTAAGGTTATTTTAGAAATTTTTGTTTTTAGAAGAGTAGATTTAATTCTACTAGTATATAAAAATCTGGTCCATTCGAAAACGTCATGAGTTCTTAATTATAAGTAAGAACTCAATAACATTTGCGATAATTTGGTATTAGTGTGGAAACTTAAAAATTATATACTTGAATATAATTTTTAAATAAGTTTTCGAATATAATTGTACATTTCTCTTTTCGCCGAATTAATTATTTTTTCAATAAAAATACAAATATGAGGAGGCTGAAATCATATTTGTACAGCCTCCTCAATTTTGTATTTTTTCTTAAAATTCTTGCCCAACTCCTACTAAGAATTGACGTTTTTATAAGTAGCGTACCCATGGTGCCACCCCCCCCCCCATCTCGAAGTTTTCAACCCCTTCGTCCCCCCCCCAGTCACCAACATCAACCAATAAAAAATAATAAATTTTCACCAAAAATTTTCTAATAATCAATATCAGATAAAAATCGCAAATATTTTTTTGTACTAAAAACATTTTTGTACTAGGATTCGGATTCTGAATTCTGATTTTAAATCTGGATTCTGAATCCGGATTCAGAATCAGAATCCAGATTCTGAATCCGGATTCAGAATCCGAAAAAAACTAATGAAAATGTTCGCATCTCGACAACGATTTTCACCCACCGAGACGCCTGAATTCTGCGTATTGACACGAAATGGTTATGAGGGATGTATTTGATTACAGAAGAACAAGCCTCTTTCCAGATCAGTGTTGTATCCGTATACACGCTTCGAACCATATATCGTGTACACGATACACGGTTCAAAGCATGAGCAATCAATTTTTCGCCTAGAAGTTACCCTAAAATTTTTTTATGGTATGACTATATCTATTCTTTATAAAACTTTCATTTTAAATTGTTACATGGCATTTTTCATATTTATTTTCACATTCAATACATGATCACTTTGGTGTTTTTCTGTAATTTCATGACTTTTTATACTAGGTTTTTACATCTAAGATTTTGTGTCGTATTGAAATAAAATTTTATCAAGATAAATTCTACAAGTTTTAAGTGTATAGAAAACTAACTTCACAATAATTAATATCCAGATGTTTTGAGTTAGCTACAACAAATCGAGCGCACGTTAATTAGCATCAAGGTGTTTTGAGGCTATGAAATTAGCTACAACAGATCGAGCACTTTTCTTCTTACAAGGGACACATACGAGTTGATGGTCGAGTTTTCAAAAAAGACTAGACTCTCTCTAGGTGGCTAGACTCTCTCTAGAAAGCCTTTAGGTCAAGAGTTCGACTCCTTCAGGTGTCACAATTTTTTTGCATTTTTCAACATTTTATTCTATTTTTCTTTTTGTTATAGTCTGTTTCAAAAAGAGATATTATAGAAACTTCCCGACCCCACTTATGAGCGATTTCATCCGATCTGACAAGCTAAGCAACGTTGGGCCCGCGAGTTCGATCCCGCTCGGAGCCAATTCTTTTTGCTTTGTCCAAAAACGGATAAAAAATTTTGCCTAGGGGTAATTTTATGCGGAGAATCGACTGCGTGCATTTCCAAAGCGTGAAAACGCTTCCTTGATTCAGGGAAGGAATGTATTGAAGCGAAAATGTAAATTATTCGAATTTTAGTCGGAAAATCGGCTGTCTAGGAGTAATTTTATGCGGGAATCGATTGTGCGCATTACATTTTCGCTTCAATACACACATTTCTTCTCTGAATCATAATCAGGGAAGCGTTTTCACGCTTTGGAAATGCACGCAGTCGATTCTCCGCATAAAATTACCCCTAAGCAAAATTTTTTATCCGTTTTTGGACAAAGCAAAAAGAATTGGCTTCGAGCGGGATCGAACTCGCGAGCCCAACGTTGCTTAGCTTGCCAGATCGAATGAAATCGCTTATAACTGGGGTCGGGAAGTTTCTACAATATCTCTTTTTGAAACAGACATAACAAAAAGTAAAAATAGAATAAAATTTTGAAAAATGCAAAAAAAATTGTGACATCTGAAGGAGTAGAACTCTTGACCTAAAGGCTTTCTAGTTATTGAAACGAAAACCCTGATTTCATGTTTTCGTTTCAATAACCCAAAACAATGTTCAAATTGGATAATTTTGGTGTCATTTTGTTTGTCTCATTTAGCTATAAAAAATTGCTAGAATGTTCATTTATGAAAATTTAAAAAATCGATGCAAAAGCCGATTTTTTTGCAAAAAATTCAAAAAAGTTTGTGTATTACAACCAGGAGCTTGTAACATATTCAAAATTTCAAACGCAATTATCTCGAAAACTACAACGATTCAGAACATTCGGTGAACTTAGATGTAAGAGTAGGAGTATCGAAATTTTTAAGTCCTTGTCTTCACAGATAACTTCATGGACATTCTCTGACTAATGAAATCAGAAAAGCTAGAAAGCATAGGGAATCTAGAAAATTTATAATTTTAGGAAAAAAACTTTAGCTATGCTAGTTATTCATATTATTCTCAACATTTGTGTCGACATCGCTGCCTTTATTACTATACCCTTGTATATCTATTTCTTTGTCTTCCAGTTAAAATTGCTTATAAAAAGATCATCTCATGATGAAATCTCCCCTGTGTTCACCATTATTTTGATGTGGAATGGTTTTTATGATATTTATGCGGCTATTATCATTTTTATTTTCATCGAGCTCCCACAACTAGGTGTTGCCTTGAACTGGTATATGGAAGACGCTGCAATCAAGGGAAAGATTCTTTCCATGACGGAGCTATGCGGCGCACCTAGTTGTTTGTTTGTAATTTTAATTATGGCGATCAATAGATATACCGCTGTCAAGCTTCCAATCAAATATAACCGGGTAATTTCTAAGCAAAAGACTTGCGACGTTTTATTCTATTTTTTCAAGATATGGACGGTTAAAAATACTATGATAATTTTTATTGGCATTTGGACATTTATCCTAATTTCCCATGGACCGATTACGCTTTACGCTCAATTTTATGTAAAATTTTCGAAAATTATTATTCTAACAAATTTAAAACTTAGGCGGATGTTGCTTCAAATGGCTCGGACGATTTGCATTTTTATTATACGGATGAAACAAAAGAGTGGAATCAAATTTATAATTATTTCGATACCATTTTGTCATTTGTGATATTGATACCTTCGATTATTTTATACGTGATAACTGGAAATTATATAATAAAAAATTTAGTAAGTAGTTTTTAGACCCTCCCTTTTCCTGTCTACCTTTCCCTTTTTCTTTCTACTCTTTCCTTTTGTCTTCCATTCCTTATATTCCTTCCATTCTTCTGTTCCTTCCATTCCTTCTATTCTTTCCATCCTTTCCATTCCTTATATTCATTTTATTACTTCCATTCTTCCGTTCCTTCCATCACTTCCATTCCTTCCATCCCTTTCATTCCTTCCATTCTGTTCATTCCTTCCATCCTTCAATCCCTTTCATCACTTCCATTCCTTCCATCCCCTTCCATTCTTTATACTCATTTTATTGGCACTAGGAACGAATGCACCGCACAGTTTTTTAAGGAATTAACCGCACAGGATTTTCCGCACAAGCATCTTCCGCACGGATTTTCCGCACAAGGATCTTCCGCACGGATTTTCCGCACAAGGATCTTCCGCACGGATTTTCCGCACATTTTTTTTACTCGTATAAAGTTGTCTGAGTTTAAATAAAATAGTGTTTATTGAAACGATTGGCAAAACATATTTAAAAAATGTGAGGAAAAAATTCAAAAATGTGCGGAAAATTCATGCGCTCGATCCTTGTGCGGAAAATTCTGTGCGGAAAATCCGTGCGCTCATTCCGTGCGGATATGTAAATGTGCGGAAAATCCTGTGCGATAGATCCGTGCGGAAAGTTCACGTGCGGATTTCTTTTGTGCGGTGCATTCGTTCCTAGTGCCATTTTATTCCTTCTATTCCTTCCATTTTTCTTTAGCTTTTATCATTTTTGATTAATTTTAGAATACTTTTAAAAGCAACGAGAAAAAAATGCTTTTGGTAAAATTGACAATTATATCGATTTTTACTTGTATCGGTAAGTTAAAAATACTTGAAATAAAAATAATTTTAATTTAAACTATATCGAATTTTAGCATTTTTGCTATGTTTGATTTTACAGCTAGTACAAAATATTGCTTGGCTTGCTTTTAGTGCTAATATATTCGATATCGATACCTTTTATGCACTTCTTCGGATATTTATGCACATCAAATATCTTTCAGTTCCTTGGATAACAATTTTCTTGTTTCCAAATGTGAGCATTTGTAGCACAAATTTAATTTAATCCGGATTTTAGATGAGAAACAATTTGTTCCCATGCTTCTTCAACCCTCAAGAAAGCGTTGCTGTAATCTCCAATGTTACGCAAACAAAATTATTTATAGCTAAAATACCAAAAAGAAACTTGTAATAGTTCGTTAAATTTTATTTTACATATCTTTTATATATGTTGCACCCGATCCAGAGAACCATCCGACTCAGAGTCGGGTACCCGATCCAGAGTCAATGATCTTGAGTTGGGTATCCGATCCAAAGCCAGCAATTTAACTCTGGATAGGGTACCTGACTCTGGGTTAGGTACCCGATCTAGAGCCAACAATCTGACTCTGGATCGGGTACCCGATCCAGAATCAACGATCTTGACTCTAGATCGGGTACTCGATCCAATGAACTCTGGATCGGATGCAACATATAAAATAAAACGTTTGAAAAGATTTAAAATCGATTAGTTTTATTATAAAAAGTATCAAAAATTATGATTTAGTATTTTTAATATCCAGATTCCATAGTTCCCATTGGCTTCATAGCGATCAAATCCAAAATGTCCCTTCCGGTGTCTGGAAATTCCATCTCGCCTTCTTTAACTTCTTGATCACATCGATATATTGCATTTCTGAACGATAACGACTTATCATTTCAAAAATATCGACCAGCACGATAGTTCACAAGAAAACAGTGATGATCGAAGTTTAAGATGGATCCCACTTTTTCATATAATCTTCTTCGGTCAAGCTCAATTTTTTGATAGATTCTTCTATTATTTGTTTCATTTGTTCTGGATTATGAAGGACGGAAGAGAAGAAGCCAAGTATTTTCAAATGTGGTTCCATGTGACCAGGCTTTTGTTAACTACTTTTTGCTATCAAATGTTGGATTTGTTCTTCAAGGTCTATTAATAATTCTTCTCCTCTGATAAATGAATACGGAGACGTGTAGCTATGTTTTTGCCCAAAAATTTAAAAAATTGTTTCCAGTACCCTGTTATTTGGGGCAGCTAATCCGAAGTAGTACCGAGAGAGGTTTATCCAAAAATTTTTTTAGAGATATATTTTTTCGTATTTGAAGAGACTGGATAGATGTAAGCTATTAAACTCTAGTTAAATTATGTATCATGTGAAACCATATTAAAAAATGATATATTCGGAAAGATCATGAAAAATGGAGCATTTTTTGTTTTTACGACACCCTCTGAATCGTTATAGTTTTTTTTCATGGCTTCGGAGTTATGTTACTTTAAATTTTGGGTGCTAGTGGTAAAAATAGACCCAACTTCGACTACGCCTATCTCCACAGGATTACACTTTCGCCCCGGGACCCCCAAACTAAAGTTGCTTCATTCACCTAGCGCGATAACATTTCCAACATGGGTTTTGATAAATCAGCAAAAAAATTTTGTGCGCCAGGCATTGGACGAAAGCTCGATTTTCTCAAATAACGTGTTTTAAATCATATGTTGTTTCATGAACAATTTGTTAAATCTGATGAGTAGTCAACGCAAAATCACTTTACATCATGTTCGAATCTTTTTATTGAAAGAGACGCGTTAAAAGTGCATTTATTTTAGCTATGTGTTGTTTCTGTTAGAGACGGCTACATCGAACTTCATGCACAAATTAGTTACATTATACGATTTTAAGAAAAGTTCCTCGCGTGATTTTACTCGAATTTACTCTCTATGTTTTGCTCTTATCGTTTCTTTCGCCCACTAACATTTCCTGCTAAACCCTGGAAGCTTGTAGGAAAAGTCGGAAATGAGTCTGATATACGTCTTTTTTGATGCCATAACATTTTGAGTTATTATTCCCTAATGTCTACTTTTTGCATTTTTTCAATCAAACCCCCACAATTGTCAGCCTTTTTTTATATCCCATTTCTTATAAGCTTTGGACTTTTCAGTCAAAAAATTGAGGCAAGCGGAATAAAATTGGGTAAATCTTCAACAATTCTTCACCATTCGAACGTTGAGTTTTATTACCTTATTTGCATTGACGTATAAGTTAAAAAAACATTTATTTTCACGTTGTTAAGAATGTTTGGTACTAATCTAATTTAAAAGATGTCGTGATAAATTTTTTTGTTGAAAGGTCAGGAAATTATTTGTACTCCAGAAAAAATGAAAAGTAAGCTTGTAACAACTGCCCCAAAGGGAAAGTGCCCCCTACACCAGTGTGCCATCCCACCGATAACACCACATCACCCCAACATCATACCACACCACCCCACACCGCTAATCACACCATATGGTGTGGGGTGATGTGATAATTCCTACAGTAGCGGCCAAAAGTTTATCACCAAGCCTCAAAATTACGGAAAATTCAATTTTTTTACCAAATTTCTGTAAGATATCGACCAAAAACTGTTTCTATAGTTTGCTCTAGGTGTTTTCTACTAATTAAACGCAAAAAACCGTAATCAGATCGAAATTTCATCGATTTTATCGACTTTTTGTCTCATCAACCACTTTTTTCAACGGTCAAAAGTTTAGCCCCAAACGTAATTTCATTAAAATTTTCGTTTTATTTTTTAAATTTTCTGTTTCTAACTATTCATTTTAGTGTATCTATGCGTTTTATACAGAAAAAAACAAAAAAACCACGCTCAGATACGAATTTTACATCTTTTATAGAACTTTCCAAAACCTTTATTTTTCATGTAAAACGAGGTTTTTCATGTAAAATGAGGTTTAAAAGTCCCATAACTACCCAAAAAAAGTTGAGCTTCCAGGAAATTGTTATCGGATCTTTTAGGACAGACGAGTAGGATTACTTTCCATGGTCGATCATCAAAATTGGTGCTAAATTGGCTGAGATACAGAGCTTGGTACATTTGAACATGCATTTTCAGTTGTTTTCACATAGTACCGAAAATCTAGACAAAATCTAGAAAGGGACAATATTTTTTTGTAATTTTTTTACCTTTTTAAGGCCTAAGGCATTTTTTAAGGCACACATTTTTTCTTAGCCTTGGGCCTTATGCATTAGGCCTTAAAAAGGTAAAAAAAAGTTACAAAAAAAAATGTTGCCCTCTAGAAAATCTAGACAAAATCTTGGAAATCTAAATAGATCTAGAAAGTCTAGTCATTATTTATCCGAGGAATCAAACATCCGATTTCTCAAAAAATGCGCATTTTCGTGTAGGACGTAGACTTGTCTAGTTTAGCCAATTTCCCTCGAACATGACTAAACGAGGTAAAAATAAACCAAGAACCCCATAGTTATAGTCTTTCTATTCCTAATGAACAAAATTAGTTATTAAGATATCGAGAAAAAACTCCCCTTGGAGCTCATTGAACTTTTAATTTCACTCTAATAATCTTTATAATTTTCTAACTTTAATTTTTGTGCTTTGTTCTTTACCGGGAATTTGTTGTCTTCGAGTGACGATGTTGTAAATGTATTCATAGAACATCTTGTCAACAATATCGATGCCATATTTATGATTGCTATAAAAATTCACGACTTCAGGAAACGCATCAGTAAGCTCGGATGTATGGTGGAAAGTGCTGGGACAGGGTAAAACGAGTGAATCACCTGGGGTGAATGAAAACGGGTGAACGAAAAAATAAATTGGGTGAATGAGGTTTAAAAAATGTAGAGCGCATAAAAATACAGACACTTTGCCAAGATCACCCGGGAATCAAATCCTCGACCTTCTGGTCGCTAGCCGAACGCGATAACCACTACACTATATGGTGATGTGATGGTGTAGTGGTTAGCGCGTTCGGCTAGCAGCCAGAAGGTCAAGGGCTCGATTCCCGGGTGCGTCATTTTGTTTTTTTTAAACCTCATTCACCCGTTTCTCCATTCCTCTTCCTTATTTCAAGGAAGAGGAATGGAGAAAAATGCTTTTTTGCATCGTGTAGAGCGCATAAAAATACAGGCACTTTGCCAAGATCACTTCCGAAAATCGGCTTTTAAACCTCATTCACCTGTTTTATTTTTTCGTTCACCCGTTTTCATTCACCCGTTTTCATTCACTCGTTTTACTGTGTCCCGAAAGAACTATACAGAAGGAAACTCTTGTTTCGAGAAAAAGCTCCCCTTGGAATTCATTGAACTTTTAATTTCGCTCTAATAACCTTTATAATTTTCTAATTTTAATTTTTGTGTGCTTTGTTCTCTACCGGGAATTTGTTGAATAAAAAAATCTTTGAGTTAATGAGGTGGTCTATCGAGAATGAAACATTTTCTCATTTTATAAAAAAATCTATTTTTATTGACAAAAAATCTATGTGCAAAAAATGAGACAATTAAAAACTTTTTATAAATCAAAGATCGAATGAAAAATCCTATTCTTTGTAGGATTTTCTTGAAACCCCTTCCGCTTATTAAATTTATCCCGAGGCTGGCAACTTTTTATGACACTTTTATTGTTCGTCAATTTTTGCCTCAAAAAGGTTCCTCGTCGTGCTCTGCTCTCGGGACGAGCATGACATATTAAACGGGAATAACAATATGGGTTTACTCGGAATCGGCAAGAGATTAATGGGTATTTATCCCATCTTGTTGACATTTTTTATTTGTAAATGTTTATTTATCTCATACAGGATGTGATAGAATAAATCGGTCACATGAGAATGTTCATGATCACACATCGTTATAGGAATTTTTCATTGAAACCATAACAATTAGCTTCTTCCATTAACTTTTGACGCTTCTTAAACTTGAATGGTTTCATCCCAAGCTCTTCATGACGAATTCACATTGATCTCTCGGAAATCCCAGTTTTTTTTTGCCAGCTTTCGTGAAGAGTTTCTTTTAATCGTTGGATTCCGCTTGAGCATTCCTCGAATTCGTTGACGTTTTTTTTATGGTTCTTGTAGCCCTATTTCTGTCTCTTCTTGCACAGTCTTCATTGGTTCCGGTTTCTTCGAAGCGCTTAATATCATCGATAACGGTGGATTTGGAAACATCAAGAAGCCTGGATATTTCTAGGAATTTCATTTTGGTACATTCTAATGATCGGGGGTCTTAATTCCTTCATTTTTAGCTAAAAATAGGGATATGATCGGATGAATCAAACTTCAAATTCATGGAATCGGATGTAAGAATGAACAAAATCATAGATAAAATGAACATTCTCAGCTGACCGATTTATTCTCCCGCACCTTGTATTGTACCATTATGAAATGTTTTTTAAAATTTTAATGTATTTTTTACAGATTTTTGATTTCTATACTTAGTTAATGTAGTTTGGATCTTCTGCACATTTTTGAATTTTTTTCTCACATTTTTTAAAGATTTTTTGCCAATCGTTTTAATAAACACGATTTTATTGAAATTCAGGCAACTTTTATTAATGCAAAAAATGTGCGGAAGATCCTTGTGCGGAAAATTCGTACGGATGTGTAAATGTGCGGAAAATCCTTGCGGTAGATTCGTGCGGAATTTTTTGTGCGGTGCATTCGTTCCTATTGCCTTTTTTTATCTAAAATAACGATTTTCGGTTATATGAATTTTTCCATAAGTCCACATTTAAATCTGATCGCATTTTTACTAATAAATGTGGGGGGGGGGGTAAGAAATCTTTTTAGCATTATATTTTCCTCATATACTTAATCATGTGGGGGGAGGAGGTCTACCACACGAATCAGGCATATATAGTCTTATATATAAACAATCTTATAGAAAATTAAAAAAGCTCTATGGGCAGATAATTTTGTCATTTCTCCTAGTAAATCGGGTATGGCGAACAAAACTAGCTAGGTTTCATCAAAATCTGAGAGTCAATCCGTTTCCTTGTTAAATTATTTAATCCAATAAGGTAACAAGGTATTGGTAGACCAAGATATCACTAGCGATAGAAATTATGGAATAATTTTATTCGCGACTTTTCGTCGTATAATAACTTCTTCAGGCTAAAAGGAACAATATAGCACATGGTGAAACAAGTAAATAATTAAAGCACGAGCAAAAATACGTTACAATTTCAAAGGGACAGTCCATAAACGCGCATAATTTACAATTTGCAATAAAGAGTTGCCGGATAAAATTGCCTAGTATGGAAGAGCTTAATCGATAAGAATCTGGATGCCCTACACTTCCTCCTTGCCGTTTATAGATGGTCTTTCTGAACGAATGAAAGTGGCTTCGAGGATTCTTCTGGCTATAGCCTTAGGCTCTCTGCCCAAAATTTTGACGGAAATACCGGGGTTTCTCTCATCGTTTTCATGATTTGGGCCTTTTCGGTGCCTAGCTAGAGGATGATTTGCGTAGGATTTAGTTCCAGGATTTTTGAATGCCCTAACGTGCTCGGTGAGATTCTAACCAAATTTAGAATCCGAAATTTAAAAAATCTAAATTTAGACAATCTAAATTTTAGAAAGTGCGAAATTAGAACCCGAAATTTAGAAATCCAAAATTAGGCTTAGGCCTTAGGCTAAGCCCAAGCCTTAGGCTAAGCCTAGGCCTAAACCTTAGGCTAAGCCCTAGCCTTAGGCTAAGCCTAAGCCTAATTTTGGGTTTTTAAATTTCGGACCTTCTAAATTTTAGGTTGTCTAAATTTTGATTTTCTAAATTTCGGATTCTAAGTTTTTTTCTAAATCTTAGGTCATAGCGTCGGTGATTCGTTCGTGTAATGGATGACCGGTTAAATTATTTAAATAAGATAAGGCCATCACGTCCTGGCATTTCTTCTTTTGGATTTCTTATGCAAAACTTTTCTTTCTTCCTGTTGTTATTAATATTCATCGGTAAATTAAGGCTTCCCAGAAATTTGTTTATTATTCAGACCGGAAATCTTCATATGCGTCTTTGTAATTTAATAAGAAAGTTTTGGAAAAGAAACTTAAATTATTTATGTATATGGTGGAAAAATGAGTTCTTTGAGTATCAAATGCCCTCCAGATTTAATAGATAAACGCTCGTTTCGCTGAACTTTATTATATCTTTTTCTAGACTTTCTAGATTTTGCATATAGATTTTGTCTAGAGTTGGTTTAGATTTCCTCTAAATTTTCTCGATTTTCAAGATTTTCTTGAATTGCGCTAAATTTTCTAGATTTTTTAGAATTTATTGCCTAATGCCTCTTTTAAATAGAATCTTTTTCTTAAATTATTTGAAGCCAGTTCACTATTTATGTCCCACTTATCATGGTCCAAAAGTCAACAATTTTTTCTTTAAAATCAACTGAAAAACTAGGGTTTTTTAGCGGAGGACGTAGAAGATGTTATTTTTGCGCGAAAAACTAGAAAGAGTGCTTAAAATGTATAAAATTAGAAGTTTTTCTTTTGGACTTCGTTTTAATAATATTTTTTCGATGATTTATTGGGTTGTTGACTGTTAGAGTGCGAAGACATCCTAGATGGATATTTGTCATTATAGAAGGTGAATCTGGACTTTCATATTTTAAGACAGTTCGACGAAGAAACGCTGCAATGAGATACCGTTGATCCATGTAATGAAGAACATCATCCTTTCTTATCCCAGTGTCACTCTTTAGGGCCACAAGGGGTGTTATGGCCCATGCCCGCCGGAGCATGCCGGGTAACGCGAAATGATGAGCTATCAAGATTTTTGAAGTTAAAACCCCCTAAATAGAAGTTTTTCAGTTGATTTTAAAGAAAAAAGTTGTTGACTTTTGCAGCATGATAAGTGGGGCACAAATAGTGAACTAGCTCCAATTATTTAAATAACATAAGGTCATCTTATCCTGACATTTTTGCTTCGGATTTCTTACGCAAAACTTTTTTGTTCCTGTTTTTATTATTATTCATTCATAAATTAAGGCTTTCCGAAATTTGTTTATTATTCAGATCGAAAATCTTCTTATGAGTCTTTGTAGTTTAATAAGAAAGTTGTTGAAAAGAAATTGAAACTCATTCATATAGGGCTGCAAAAATTAAAATTATTTTGGGCTTGAAATTTTGAGTTGAAAATGGCGAAATTTCAGAAATTCTCAAATGATTGATTTCTGATCAATTTTTGGCGCAAATTTTGACTCGAATTTCTCACCGGCGCGATAAGATGACCTTATTTTCATTTAAAAGGGGGTAAGAATTAGGGACTAATCTCCGAAAAAAAATTTTTGCCAAAACAGCCTATATAGGGGTAAAATCGTGCGAAAAATCGATTGCGCACATTCTCGAAGCGCGAAAATGCTTCCTTGACCCTGATTCAGGGAAAATATAGATTTTTAATTTTAAAAAAAGCACTAATACTTGTTTGAAAAGACGCTTCTCCATCAACAAGCCTCGATGGTGCAGTAACAAAGCAGTAAAAATTGAAAAATTACTTTGTGCAAAAAAATTTGACTTTAACGGGATTCGAACCCGCGACCTTGTGACTACTAAGTCGCTGCTTTGTTACTGCCCCATCGAGGCTTGTTGATGGAGAAACGTCTTTTCAAACCAAGTACTAGTGCTTTTTAAAAATCTATATTTTCCCTGAATCAGGGTCAAGAAAGCATTTTCACGCTTCGGGAATGCGCGCAATCGATTTTTCGCATGATTCACCCCTATATAGGATGTTTTGGTAAAAAAAGTTTTTTCGGAGATTAGTCCCTGATTCTTACCCCCTTTAAATAATTGAAGCTAGTTCACTATTTGTACTCCACTTATCATGGTGCAAAAGTCAACAATTTTTTTCTTTAAAATCAACTGAAAAACTTCTATTTAGGGGGTTTTAACTTCAAAAATCTTGATAGCCCATCATTCTGAAATTTTTGCGAAACGCCGGCGCAAACGTCGCCAATTTCGACTCAAAATTTCAAGCCCAAGATAATTTTAATTTTTGCAGTCTTATATGACTGAATTTCAATTCCTTGTCAACAACTTTCTTATTAAACTACAAAGACTCATAAGAAGATTTTCGATCTGAATAATAAACAAATTTCGAAAAGCCTTAATTTAGAGGAAGCCTTAATTTAGAAGAAGCCTTAGTTGAGTAGAAACTCTTTATTTAGTGATTTCAATTAATCAAGATTTCGTCTAGATTTTGTCTGGATGTTGTCTATTTTTTCTAGATCTCGTCTAGATTTTGTTTAGATTTTCTATATTTTTCTAGATTTTATCGTCAGCGTACCTCTTTTATATTTTATACTTTTATTCTTTTTATTCTAAGAAAATTTAGATAGTTTTAATGGAACTTCTTCATAATGACACAAATATTAACATTTCAAAAACATTTTATGAAAATTTGGATTTGGTTATAGCAGAAGGCAGTCCCAATCATAATGAAGATACCACTAAAAAACAAAATTCTATTCAAGTTTTTCGTATATCTCTCCATGTCATATGTATAATAGGCATAGCTTTGAACCTAAGAATTTGTTTCGCTAATAGGAAGAAAAGGTAAAAATCAAATGAAAAACTTCAAATCAACACTTTTTTTAGCCATCGACACACAACTGCGACGAAAACATGTGTACAATTGTTAAAAGTTATGGCTATATCGGATACAATTAGTTTATTTTCACTTCTGCTACTTTTGAGCACGAATTTTTTTGGTATCAAAGATGAAATGATGATGCATTTTATATGTAAAGTAAGCTTTAGAGATTTATTCATTTCATTATTTCTATTATAAATTACTTCTTATCTCAACCTAAGGCTAAGGCTAGAGACATCGAGAAAGCTAACAAGAAAAGGGTGTATCGACGATGTTGATAAACTACACCTACTAGCGATAACGCTACCGCTAACTGGCGATAGCGCTATGCTAAGGGTCGCCACAAGCACGACACAAGCTATCGTACGAAAGTACGACGGCCCCACAAGCTATCGTACGAAGTCATCGTACGATCGTAAAATTAACTTAAACGAGTGTCCGTTGTACGAGTGTATTTTACACTCGTACGATGACTTCGTACGATAGCTTGTGCCGTTGCTTGTGGTAGTGCGATAACTTGTGGGGACCCTAACAGGCGATAGTATGATGACTAATTGAGCATCATCGCCGATGGCAATAGTACTACCGACCTAAGGCGATAGTCGTATCGACCCAAAGTGATAGTACTATAGACAGACGGTGATATTACTACCGCTACAAAACGATTTGAATATAGACAAAGACAACCCCGAACCAGACACCCCCCGATATATAAAGCCCTTTTTTAGATAAACTTATTTCTAATGCATACTTCAAGTGCCTTCAGTATCTGGTGTTGGCTGGTGATTTCAGCAGTTCGATATATTGCGATTTACAAGCCTTATTCTCATTTAGCAATAAGAAACGAGCCTATAGCAGCTGTGGTATGCTATCTCAAATCGATTTTTATTCTTATAAAAAAAGTTGATTTTTAGATATTTATTCTAATTACGTGTAGCATATTTGAATCCTGGATTTTATATGGAACTGGTTTTCAATATAACTCTTGCTCAAATATGCCCGAAAAAATTTCTGATGAATGGGTTAGTCGGTTGCATATTATAGAAATTATATGGAGCTATATATTACCATGTATTTTGATTACCATTTTGGATATTCGGGTATGTTACCTAGATCCTAGACATAGATTCTGGATCCTAGATCTTACAAGGGAGTGTTACCTAACTGTCATACCCAAATTTTTTTCAACCTGGGCTAGTTTTGTAGAGCATACCCACTTGTATTTCAAAAATAATCAACTTTTTCCGGACGAGGCTTCGTTTTCGCGCAAATTAGCTTTGAAATTTTCAAATTTTTATCATCTTCTATACGATTAATTTTCAAGTCTCCCTATCAATTGTCCTTGTGGTGTAATGGTTGTATGCTAGTACATCGTTCTTGACGTACAGGTTCGGTGCTAAAAGTATGTAAAAATATATTTAAATGAACTAAAATAATGCAAAAAATTTCTTTAATGCAAAAAATCGACTCAAGGTGGCACCGAACCTGATATCGAGAACGATATACTAGCTTACAACCACTACACCACAAAGGCAATTGATAGGAGACTTTAAAATTAATCGTATAGAACATGTTAAAAATTTGAAATTTTCAAAGCTAATTTGCGCGAAAACGAAGCCTCGCCCGGGCAAAAGTCGATTACTTTTGAAATACAAATGGGTATGCTCTACAAAACTAGCCCATGTTGAAAAAAATTTGGGTATGACAGGTGGGTAACACTCCTTGTTAGATCATTGATCCTAGATTCTATACCCTAGATCTTAGAGCTTAGATCCTATATTCTAGATCCTCCACCCTAGATTCTAGATCCTGGATCATAGATCCTAGACCTAGATTCTGGATCTTAGATCCTAGATTCTATGTCCTAGATCATAGATCCTTGACCCTAGATCCTTTATCTATATCTTGATGAATTTTTATCTCTAAATTGTGAAAATTTTAGGTCTTGTGTTTTCAGTCGAATAATTCTGGGCCTTTAAGGCATTCGGTGTCTTTCAATAATTCTCCTCCGATAGAGAATCGAATACGATCTACCTCAGAATGTATCATAAAAAAGGTTTTTAAACTCGATCTTCTAAAGAAAACATGGCTATTTAGATAACGACAACAAGTGATCTGGGTTCAACAGGAAGCCGACCGTCTACACCCACTCCATCTTTGAAAGAGAATGATGAACTTTTAAAGCCCAAAATTTCTCTAGTAGCTGTGAAATCTATACCATGTAGAGTAGCAATTCCTATAAAAATCACAAGATCTCCATCCTCTTATCCAGAGCTAACGCTCACCGAAAATCCTTGTTTTCAAGAAGAAAATAACAAAGAAGACAAATCTAGAAAATGCTCCAGTCAAAAAGATGAAAAATTCCTTGGGATAAAAAGATCTACTTCTTATGAATTGTTAAATTTAACATCGAGAAAACAGTAAGGGTCGATTTTTATAATTTTTTTAAGAAAAGTTCATTTTTAGCTCAAAACGAACTTATAACCAACTCAGGGTCTTAAGAAGATGTCTGTTTATAACTTTGCTAGATTTGAGCATGAATCTGCCCAGTTATTTATTTCGACTTTATTTGAATACTATCTCTTCAGAAGAGTTTGAACAACTTCAAGTCCATAATTATAGATGGATTATGAATGGTTTTGAGGATATCAGCCAACTTTTATATTTTGCACAGGTAATATAGAAGGCCGATTTTTCGGCACTAGGTCATTCCTTACCCTTACAGTTGATCCTTACCGGTCTTTCCTTACGCGGACATTCCTTACCGATCATGTTGGCATCACTTGTGCACACACATTTGCGCATGTACATTTTCGGTCAAAAGTTCGATTTTTTACATGCGCAAATGTACATTCGCAAATGTCCGTGCGCAGATGTCCCTGCACAGGTGCATATGCGCAAATGACGCTGCGCAAATATGTATGCGCAAGTGATGCCAACCCTACCGGTCATCCTTTATCAATCTGTATTCAGTTTCTCCATAACAGAAATATTTTCATGAAAAATGATGTTCTACAAAGTTGCTATTGAGATCACGACAAACAACTTTGTAGAACATCACTTTTTGTGAAAAAATGTAGAATGGCTGGGTAAGGGATGAGCGGTAAGGATCGTCCGTAACGATCAGGAATGACCTAGTGCCGATTTTTCAAAATTAAGTCACATTTTAGTTTTCATTGAATGCTTTATACCTTGTTTATTTGGTATATGACCCACCCAAGAAGAAACAAATGGTATAGAAAGAAGACAAAATGAAGTTTTTAAAGAATTAAATGATATTTTTTGAATATTTTAAATGAAATAGATGAAATAAATTTGAATAAAAAGAATGATTTTGTGATGAAGCTACACACAACCACTACACCACTTTTGGTCGCGATCATGTTGCAACCAATAGTAGAATTTACACAGCGATTCTACTTTGGTCGCGACCTGGAAAAAACCAGTCCAGTAATTTACAACCATATGAAAAAATGATATATTCGGAAAGATCATAAAAAATGGAGCATTTTTTGTT